>CANUEY010532823.1:0-39316 GCA_948099555.1 Croton setiger
TTTTTATAGAAATATAGTTTTTGTCGATCACACCCCAATCTGTGTGTGTGTGTGTGTGTGTGTGTTTATATATATATATATATATATATATATATATATATATATATATATATATATATATATACATATAAATGATAAAAAATTGCAAAAAAGTTAAGATTTCTTATGTGAAAGGGTCTTCCAGTTGCGGTATTTGATGCAAAGACAGTTAGATTATCTTTTAGTAGTTGAAGGAGTTGATTGCATGTTTGTCCAAATTCAAAATTGGTTACTTCAAAGCTTATATGGGAGCGTTTACATTATTATTGTTATGATGAAATGAAAAGAAAGGAATACTAATTGCAATCACTTTCTTTTTATATTATTAAAAAATAGCACTATCTCTATTATTTGGGAAAAACGTATTCAATTTGTAGCACCCCACCCCACATGTCAAGATTACTATTTTTGTCACAATAAGTAAATGAGAGGTGTTACTTAAATATTGGGTATTTGTTATTGCACCAATATCAAAGTTTCATTATTCAATGTTGAGATTTAATATTAGTGTAAAAAAAAAAAGATTTAAGACTTATTTTTAAGCTATAAGTGGGAGTTCCATTATCCATAGTGCTTACTTCTTTTTGTAGTATTTCAAAATGGCTAAATAGTTTTATCTATTCACTTTTATCCAAAAGAAAATTTTTTTCTAACTCATTAAACTTGTACAAATAACCTATTGTACCCCTGAATTTACAATCTGCTCCTTAGCCACACTAGAAATTTGGAGTGCGTAAAGACTACTATTTTTTTTTATTTAAAATAAGGATCTTAACTACATTTAAAAAAAAAAAAAAAAAAATTGAAATCCAAAACCCTCAAATTCTAATATTCTGATAAACCTTTCTTCTACTTCGATTCACCTTCTATAGGAAACCGACGATCCAGCACCCTCCTCTAGATCAAACACCACCTTCTCGCGTGCCACCGTTCACACCACCCACAAGAAGATTGTTGTAGTGGCAATATGGTGACAATGATGAGTCCGTTGTGGAGCTAATTTGAAAAAAGAATTAGTTGATAATGATTTTGATTATGCCTCTTTGGTGGAATCCTAAGAATACCCAAAAAGAAAAAAAGAAAAAAAAAGAATTTTTATTCTTTATTATTAGTTTTTATTCTTTATTATTTTAAATAATTTAACCATTTGGTACCAAGGATCCCACTAATTTTGTGAGCAACTTTGAGTCTAATTTCAGTTCCAACAGTAAATGTACAGATAATTGTTGAACAAATGATTACTTTGAGTCTAATTTCGGTCAACAAAGATACCTGAGAAATTAATTTCCATTAATATTCAGAGCATAAGCTCAGATACAACCCAACTTGGGGCAACTATCAATAGATCATAACCAAATACACTCAGCATAACAAGATACTCTAAAAAAGAATAGGAATAGCCTATGATAAATACGATTTCTCAACCATGATTTGAATGTTCAAATCCTAACTGACCAAAATTAGATAAGACATTCCCTCAGTTTTCATACCTTTCGAAGTGCATCATTCATGGTGACAATGCTAGTTGTTTTCAACACTGCCTTCTCACACCACCAAACAACACAAAATCTCTCTCTCTCTCTCTCTCATACATATATATAGATAGATAGATATTAGACACATTAGGACAGGTGGGAATACTGGTCGTAAAAAAACAATGCAATCACCACTCAAATACAGCTGATTTTTCCACCATTGGGGACGATAGCAAAGAACAATTTGCAAGAAAATCATACTAAAAACAAACACAATAAAACAATCGTAAACCAAAGTATAAGAGAATTATTTATGTACACAAGTAGCATATTCAGATTGTTAAAATGGATGTTACCAAAGAAACTATAACAGCTATAAACCCCCAAACCACAAGGCATATAGACTATGATGTATTATGTGCAATGACCCAGAATTCAATACATACAACTCAGACGCTTTCGAATTATGATGCCCTCAGTTCTTACAAACTCTAACTATCATAGTCAGTGTAGCTTTTGGTTTTCAATTAGAGCCTCCACACATCTCAAATGTCGATGGTAAAACAACCACCGCCATCACTACCATCACCAACACCAAAACAACAACAACAACAACAATAATAATAATAATAACAATGAAAGCCAGTAGCAGCCGCAGCAGCAGAAGCAATAGAAGAAGAAGAAGAAGAAGAAGATGATGATGAAGAGGCCGTTACACCAGTTCAAATGTTAAGAGGGGCAGAGAGAGATGGGTGGCTCATATTGAAAGCAAAACTACGAATCTGTAATGAGTTCACATCATTGGGCAAATGAATCAAACAAAAGACTAACAGATGACATGCACAAAGTACAAAAAAGCTATCAACTTAAAGAACATGGTCCACGCTTAATGGAGAGACCCAAATTCTATATGGGAAAAAAAACATGAGACAATAACCAGTTTGGGTCAGTGCAAACAATATATAACTCTCAACTTAATGAAAAGACAGACCAAAACCAGAAATGATTTTGAAAAACAATCGAAACCCACAACACAAGGCCCTCAGAAATCTTTGTAGTTTTGATTAAATCATTAGAATTAACAAAGAACTCGGTACGCCTCCTTTAAGGAAATGACTCCCACTAAGGCAGAGATAAAAAGAACAGCAGCAACAGAAACAATAATAGCAAAAACAAAACAAAAGCCACAGGCCAACCAGCATTCCTAACCACCGGAGATGCCAAAAGAGAATGCAGACTAAAATCAACAGCCCTAACTAAATCAGGTACAAGCATCGGGCATCATAAACGCATAGTACATAAGGACACAGTCCAAAACTCAAACCACCATAAAACCAACATAAACCAAACATGCAACCGAAAAACCCTAATTTCAATCAACAAACACACCCAGTAATAGCAATGTCCAAAGAAAAACACATTTTTAAAGATTATTACTCACTCAACTTTGAAAACAATACTCTAAATCGTGTCTATTAGCGGATCTGAGAAACAAATACCAAAAAACATTAAAATGTGAAACTAAAACTGAAATGACAAAAGGTAATATGCAAATGCGAGTTAACATTGACAAAGAAAAAATGCAAATGAATTAGTTTATATAGAAAGCCCTCAGATCTCATAGCTTTAACCAATCATCTACGGTCTTAGAGCAAACGGGGTCCATCAAAAGCCTTCACACCCCACCACAGTATATATGTGTGCGTGTGAATGTATGAGAAAGAGAAAGAGAAAGAGAAAGAGAAGAGAAGAGAGGGGGTGGCGGCGGCGGAGGCGGTGGCGGTGAAGATGGAAGAGGCGGTGGCGAGCGAAGGCTGATGACGAACTGAAACAACCATTTGCGACCGCTCAATACGATTTATGCATCATCGGGCTAACTATCAGAAACTTAACATTTGCAAGAAATAAAAAACGAATACTCAAAAAAAACAAGAAGAAACAGCACACAAAAAACACAAAAATGGCTAAGGAAGAAAGAAACCGCTTAGCGGCAAGTATAAGGTCTGTGTATAATATAGGGTTACGGATTTCTCTGTAGACTGGTTCTAAATATATAATGATAGTGAATTGACAATACTACCCTTTTATTTAAGGGACGATAAAATAAGAAATATTTGATTGGAAATATAAAAAATTTAGGTTAAAAACTTTTTAGTCCTCAAAGTTTGAGTTAATCATCTCCCAAATCTTTTTATTTTCAAAAATAGATTATATGGTGCTCAATTTTTTATCTATGACACTATAAGATCCTTTTATTCAGTTTTATACAATTTTTCTGTTTAGTTTTGTAAGAAAATACCAAATGATACCTCTTATAAAACGTTGAACATGTTTTGCATAGAGAAGAAAACTTTCAAGGATGAGGTTAATTTTTTTTTTTTAAAAAAATAAAATTGGTTTTGACATAATCTAAACTTCTATTCATGAGCAAAAACACAGCAATGTCTATTTCCTTCCTAGACATTTCTACAAACAGGTTGTGGGCAACATTAGCAACAAATTATTCTCACCAATCTTCTTCAATCAATCACAAGTTCACAACCCAAGGAAAAGAGTTGACATCCAAACAATAATTTATGTAAAGTTCTTCACTTTGTGTCTAAGTAAAACCATGACATCTCTGCAGAAAGGTTGATTTTTTTTCTTATGCTGTGGATTTTATAGGCAAAATAAAAGAGACGGCAACAGCAGGAGTAGTGGACGCACCTTTTCCGACAGCTATAGGATTAACCAAATTTGGGCATCTCGAAGATTCAAGAGTCGCAAGTGCTTTTAGACCGAAACATGAGCCTCCAATTGACATCTCCCTCATGACGTCTCTTAGAATCAAAAAACTAGATCGCACGATTGTGTACGTTGCATCTCTGGCCACCCACTGAACATTGGTCGTCGGTCACTACACTTCCAGCCACTGGGAGAGCTTCATCCGTCGGTCGTCGCTGGTTTCGACTCCATTTCAAGGTTCCCCGTGTGTCTGCTGGTCGAGGTTGTCGCCGGTGTTAATAACGCAGATGGCGCAGAAGAGACCTTTTCTTTACAGATTGCAGTCACCTCCGCACACACCGATTGTCTCTGCCCAAGTCTAGAATCTTAAAGTTAGAATTTTAATTTCAGCTAAAAAACTACATTTTGTATCTCTGAAATTAGAAGTTTATTTTTGTTTAATTAAAACAAACGCCGTCGTTTAGAATATTTTGTGGGCGTTCACACGAATATTTCATGTTCAATGCTACAACTCAAAAGCTATGAGGACCATATCTGTCATGCTAATATAGTCATCATTGTTACCGAATTGATTTTATAAAATTTCATTATAAACTTATCACTTAACTTTTCTATTAATAATTGAATTATAACAAAAGAACAAAATAAATTAAAACAAATTATGTTATGTATAGAAGATTATCTAAATTTAAATTTATAATTTTTCACTAAAATATCTTTATTGATTTTTAATTTTTAAAGTTATAAGATTATGTCCTCATAATTCTATATAACTAATTATTTGATATTCTTAAAGTTTGAATAACAATAATAATAATAATAATAATAATAATAATAATAAATTTAAATTCTCTTATATAACAATACTAATTTTTTCAAATTAATTAAATAATTAATTTTTTTACTAAAATTTAGCTTACCATAAAATAAAATTAAATAAATTCAAATTATGCTCTATTATTAATTAATTTTTATATTAATATTTGAATTATAATATCATATATTAACTATTAACAAATGCCATTTTAAATCAAACTCATAACTTTCTATTGAACTTAAATATTTTTTAATCCTTAATCAGTTATTATCTATCAAAATTTTTAACTTTTAAATCAAATACAAAATTACTATAACAATTAATTATAAAATTATTAAATATTATTTTTTATTAATTTGATTATAATAATTGAATAAAATTTTAATTTCGATTATTTTATATTAGGAATACGATTTTAATTTGAGGAAGTAAGTTTTCACAAAAATTCAAATTAATTTCTATTAAAAATATTTTTTAAAATTCATATATCATAAAAGTATTACTTGATAATAATATATTTATTTTAAATATAGAATATAATCCATCAGAAATTATTATTTATCATGGAGTATTATTTTGATAAAAAAAATAAAAATTAAAGATTAGAGAACCAAATTTATAAAAAAAAATAGAAAATTACAAACCAACTTAATTTTAATAAGAATATATTGTATTAAATAAAAGAAAATTTTCACTACATTTTCACTTAATTTATATTTTTGTCTCTGTATTTGTTTAAATTGACTTTTTTATCTGCATATTTTAGAAAAATTATATTATTTTGTCATTTTTTGCCAAAAATAGTAACGAAAATTAACAAATTATATCTTATTTAAACTGTTCACTTACTCTAATTATAAATAGTTTTAACTGAGACAACATATATTTATTCAAAAAATATTAAAATATCGTTGGATCAACTTTTCTTAAAATTTTTTTTCAACATATTAATATTTTTTTAATCAAAACTAATGACATATTTAAATTTAAGATAAAGAAACTATTCAAATAATATCGTATAAAGTCAAACTCCTCCTTCACTTACAATCAGACATATACATATTTCAAAACTTATAATTAGACAACTACATATTCCAAAGTGTCTCAAATTGTATTGACATCCTTAATCTCATTGAAATCACATTCATGTTCCTAAAAAAAATTAACGTATGAAGTGGTGAATAATGTATTACGTTAGTTTTTCTTACTTTATCTAACAAAACTATTCAAATTTTAAGATAAATTATTATATTAGTCGGTTCATAGTCTTATTTCAGATAAAAAAAATGTATCATTATTATTGAAAATTGAACATAAGCAATAACAAACTATGTTTAATGTGACTTCCAATCATTTTTTAACTTTCTACTTTATCCATCAACTGTCATTTTCTTTCTTCTCCAATTTTCGAAGCTACAGTGGTCGGATGTTCAATTGGAGGCCGGATTTGCAAAGTCCAAGTAGTAACTAATATTTTGATAATAATTTTGTTGTCATTCATCGGTCAGAAAACAATGAAGAAACTGTCATTTTAAGGTATTTTTTCAAAATTTGAAACTCAATTTTTATAATGCTTCAGTAGTCGGACATGGAAGATGAGACTATATTTAGATTACTCTGGATGAATACTTCAATTTTTTTATATTCATTTTGTTATGATTCGTGTTAGAAATAGAAAGTTACCAAATAATTGGCTAGCTCTTTTGTAGTTTTACTTCATTTAATGGGTTAAATGAAAATAAACTGCTTAGTAGACTAAAGCTGCTTATTAAAAGCTAATAAACATTATCAAGCACGAAAAGCAAGTTTGTGAGGCTTTAAGATTAGATGGTTGGAATGAAAAAGATATTTTGAATTTAATTATGTACATAGCATTTATTATTCTTTTATCTTAGTTAAAAAAATACAAATTGACTATTCTTTTATAAATAAATAAAAAACACATCGACCGGCCAATATTGGTCAACCACCTTGCATTTATTAATATCAGACGGTTAGAATTCACTCACACACATCAAGTTCCTCCATGTGCTATACACAAGAATCAACAGTGCGTCATTCACATAGACCTCCAAACGAACCAAAACTTAAAAAAGGGAAAATCCGAAGCTCTCTTCTTGTCCGAACCGAATCATTGTTGTGATTGGGAGTGAGTGAAAAAATACAGCGTGTGTTTTCAAGTATCAGTAACTTGGAAGTCTAAATCTCTCCCCTTCAACAAACTCACTCAGATTCCCTTACCCATTTCTTGCTTTCTGTTTTTTCTGTTTTCAAAGCTCTTTTTTCTTGTTTAAAGTGTGGGAAAAACTGTTCTTTTAAACTAGTACACTTTTGCTGGAACAAAGTTTTGCTGCTTTGCTCCAAAGATCCAGATACCATTTACTACGGGTTGTTAAATTTATGACCCATTTGCTTAATGGGAGGGAATTCAAGCATTTTGTGCTATGTATTTGGTAAATCTTTGATTTATTTGGTTTTTTGATTTAGTATTGAAGATGTAGTTAGTTCTGAGTAAGAGTTGTTTTACTGCAGATCAATTTATTGGGTGCCTGCATTTTGGGTTTCTGGGTGTTAAGGTTTTCTTTTCTTGTTAGGATTGAGTGTGGGAGTAGCTTCTTTGAACTGAGTTTGGATGGTAATACATGACTCGACTGATTTGTGCATCTTGTTAAAGGTTTATGTACTTGGTTTCTATGGATTGCTTTTAACATGAAGAACCAGGAATTTCATATGATTACTGTTAATGTTGGTTAGGATTTTTTCGCTTGACTTATGGATATTGCTATTAGTGGTAAAGAGAATGAGACTTCAACCTAATTGAATGCTCCATAGGTACAGCGTTTGATTCAATAGAGAACCTTTTCTTCTACATCTGTATGAATCGCTATTATTCCATGCCAATTCCTTCCCGACGCCTCTATATTTGCTCATTCTAATACTGGATTGTGATTTTAAGGAAGTGAATCTCTGTGGTTACTAGTAGCATAGATTTTTTTGAATGGCATCTATAAGGAGAGCATCGTCTCCGGTGCCTAAGGCTGGAACCTTATTGAATGGGGAAGTCAGTCAGGTTCCTTCTCCTTTGTCCAAGACCTCATCTTCAGCTCCGAACTTCCCAACATCTAGAGGATTGCTGTCTTCACTTCTTGGTTTATCAGATTCTCAAGCTTTTGCTTTTGGTGTATTTTCACCAAGATCTTCTAGATCATTAGAGAAGTCCAAACCTAAGGGGCAAGTTTGGAGGATGGCACTTTTCCATTTTTTAGTTTGTTTTGTGGTTGGAATTTTTGTCGGACTCACTCCTTTTGTATCGATGAGTTTATCTGCAAATGTTACATCAAAGACTGAAGCCTCCTTTGAAATGGTATCAACAGTCAAGAGTTTTCACTCTTTTGAAGGTATGACGACAAACACAACACAAATGATGGAGCACGTAGTTGTTGGGAATAATTCTGCATTTGACCCAAAAGTGGAGGAACTGAAACTTGATAATGCGGTTTCAAATGCTATGCTCGTTAACCAGTCAAATGCTGAAGATTTGGATGTAGGGGTTGGGAAGCTTTTGATAGTTGTGACACCAACTCATGCTCATCCGTTTCAAGCCTATTATCTGAATCGTTTGGCATTCACATTGAAACTAGTCAAACCTCCTCTACTGTGGATAGTTGTAGAAATGACATCCCAAACAGAGCAAACAGCTGACATCTTAAGGAGAACCGGTGTTATGTACAGGCATCTTGTATGCAGTAAAAATTTAACTGATATAAGAGACAAAAGTGTTCACCAAAGGAATGTTGCTTTGTCTCACATTGAAACTCACCGTCTTGATGGAATCATTTACTTTGCAGATGATACCAACATTTACTCGGCTGAGATTTTTGAGGAAATGAGGCAGATCAGGTAACTATTTTTCCTTGCTAACCATTTCTCACACGCCACATCTGTTTGCTATTCCCTGGAAAATTCTGCTGTATAGTTTATATGTTTGTGTTCCTGATAACATGCGTTCAAAATAGATTCTTATACTCGTGAAAACAAAGATTCAATGCATTTATCAAGGCAGAACTATTAAAAATATATAGGCACGTTCAAAAATCCATTCCCCTTGTGCTGTGGAGAGGTTCAAATGGTGCACAGTCTCCTACTTATTAGGAGCTGTTGTTGCTGGTTCTTTTCTGCCTGTCATAGCCTGATAGCACAAAGGACATTTGACTGGCCCATGAAACTAAACACTTTGTTAACTGTGTTTCTGTATTGCAATGATTTGATGCTGTTTATCGACCTGCCCAATTTTATTGTAGAAATTTTACGGAAGTGGATCTGGCATATCTATGAGGCATGTTGAGAAGGATCTAGGTGAGTGTAAAGGGAAAAAAGTGAGGTGGGTGGACCCCAAAATTGGGTTAAAAGAAATTCACAAGCCAGTGAAAAAAGATGTTACCTCTCAATTGCTTTTAGTTACTATGCATTTTAGCTTTTTATGTTATCAAATGCCCATACGAACAGTATCCATGTAGCTTCACAGTTTCTCATTAATTGATAAAACCAGACCCCATTTTTCATTTAGTGTTACATTACTCATTTTTACAATCTCTAGTTGTTGTTCTGAGCTTAAAACACTTGTTTATTAATTTAGATTATATGCTATTCTTGCAATGTGGATTTTTCCTTCCTCATATTTAAAATTGGTGACACGCAGCATGTCATACTTTTAGATTCCTCAAATTGTTTATTGCGAGAGCACCAATCTTCTGCTTGCCTTTCAGGCGGTTTGGGATATGGACAGTGGCCAATGTAATGGGTAACAAAAACAAAGGTTTCTTAGATGGCCCCATTTGCAATGGAACTCGAGTGATTGGATGGCATGTAAATGAACCAATTAGGAGATTTCGGAGATTCCATGCTGACATGTCAGGTTTTGCCTTCAATAGTACCATAATCTGGGATCCAAAACGATGGCACCGGCCTACTCTTGAACCTATTAGGCTTCTTGAAGTCAGGGATGGTTTCCAGGTCAGTATAATTTATTTCTTGCACATTTAATACCCTTATCTGATATTTTCAGAGAAAGAAAAAAGATAGAACTTCTAGGCCTTCTTTTTTTTGCACTACTAGTTATTTCAATCAGCTTAGACCAAACCATCAATGCGTACCAGGCTCAATTTCTTAAGTTCATTTACCTAGAAACTGAACTAAGAAATATGGAATTTTTCCTATTTAGCTCTGTTTAGGGACAGCCAAATGAGTATCTGATACCAGACTTCCTTGTCTTTGGCGTTTATTGACCTCATTTTGACTTGTGTTGCAGGTTAGCACAATTATTGAGCAAGTTGTGGAAGATGAAAGCCAAATGGAAGGCTTACTAGAGGACTGCTCCAGGGTCATGGTTTGGCGTCTACACCTTGGATCATCTAATTCATTCTATCCTCCTAAGTGGTTCACCATTAGCAATCTGGATTTGACTACCCTAGTTTGAATGAAATTCTTGATTATGGTGAATTTGAAGAATAGTTAAGGTACCAAATTCTCTTATGTTTGTCTTGTTTATTCTCGAAGTATGAATGCTTTATTAGTTTGGAAGTTTACACTAAAGAAGCTTGGACATGCTATAATTTTCTAAAAAACTGGACTAATTATCGAATGTCAAGCGATAAATACTAGATATAGAAGTACGCTTAAGCAAGAATTGGTAGAGGAAGCTTCATGTAATTCCGAACAACCAATGTATTAGTTATATAAACCTTACAATATTTGAGCAAGTGGTTTTCTAAAATGAAATGCATTTAATTGCTATCTTATTACCCATCTGATTTGGTGTCTCAATTATTGTTATGGTAGGTATGATCTATCAACAATTACAGGTCACTCTTCATAATGCTTCATTTGGACAACTCCTTTGGCCTGCCAAGGCTGCACCATCCAAGATGGCTGGTTGGTTTCTTGAGTTAGCAGAGCTGGTAGACTAAACATTGCTATTGTACAGTCATCCCGTGTGCGTTCTTCCGCCCTATGTATCACTGCTGCTGCTATTTTCCAGACCAACTGTTAATTATATTTTGACTAGTTAGGAAATGGATGGTCCAAATATAAGCCATCCTGTGAACTTAAAAATTTACTCAAAAATTCCATTCCCCTTCCCTCTCCCTTTATTTCTAAATGAGTTGTTCGCATTTGTGGCTTTAAATGTTTATTCATTCTGGGTGTAGTGAATAACTTGGAGCAATTTTGAATCTCTTCGGTAGGTGTTGTTTTGATGTTCATGTTTATCATTAAGTAAAGGTTCGAAAATTTGAACCTTTACGATCTCATTCTCTTTGAATACTGTTCTGATGGTGCAAGTTCTTGAATCCCTTTGCTGTTTTGATTCAGATAATTGAATATGAGCCTTAAAAAAAAAAAATTCAGGCTTTTTCCATCTATAGCTTTCCTGTTGTCTATATGTTATTCGCAGCAGTGGTGATTGAACAAGAAAGTTCAGAAATTAAATATCAGTTTTGATGTATTATTGGAATTTTCTGTGAATGGTATCATTTGGTATGCGAAGATTTTATCTTTCAATTAGATACCCAAATCTCTTTTTACCTGTAAATGAACAGGTTTAATATTATCATATCATCAGTTTGGTTGGATATAAATCCTTGTGAACCGTCTGAATTGTTGGATTAAGAGATTCACAGGTAAAGAAAATTTTTTATTTACTAATTTAATCAAGCATCAAGAAGCTTAACATCCATCAATAAAACAATATACAACCTATTGTCCATATTTATTCAAATACAATTTTCTAAAACTGCTATCTATTAAATTGCCATTTGTCTAAAATTTTGATGATGCAGAAGATAAAGTCTGACATGAACAATAATTATTTTCAAGGATAAAATTGGAAGATTATGAACAAAGATTATAAAATATTATAAATAAAATAAATTTACAATAAAATCTCAAATGGTGTCGATATGTCCGAGTGGTTAAGGAGACAGACTCGAAATCTGTTGGGCTTTGCCTGCGCAGGTTCGAATCCTGCTGTCGACGCTTTTTCGTATAATCTTTAAAAGGAATGTTTTCTTCTATTTTCCCTACTAAGCAAGCAGATTCTTGCTTTAATATTTTTCATGCCCTTCATTTGAACAATCCCTTCTCTTCATTTCCATAAAATAAAAGATTCAAAGTGTTTATATTTGATTTTACTTTTTATGCATAGAATGAGTGCAACTCACTCCATTCTCTTCTTCCCTTTCTAATCTTAATCCTAACTCATAACCTCCCCCAATCCAACAATCCCAAATCCTCATAAAATGTTACCCAATTTAGACCTTATCCTCCTTACACTCCTCTATTGCTTCTTCATCTCTTTTGCTCTCCTTATAGCCATTTTTGTAATCTTCAATTCCCTATTACTTGCATTCTCCACAACCCTTTTCTCCATTTTCATAATTGACCTATATCATCTCTTTTCCCATTTAATTTCTTGGTTTTTTTTATCTCTAGAGCCTAACATTGACTTGGGTTTTGTTTTAATTCTTTGTAGGATGATGCTATATGTTATTGATGTTACATTGGGTTTGAAGCCATTTTATGAAAAGATGATTTCTCAACTCAAAGTGAAGGCTACCCATTTTATTAATCTTCTTGATGCTTTGGAGTTTGTCAAGATTAGTAGTTTTAATTGTATTTCTTAAAAGAGAAAATAAAATAACATTTTACTCTTGATTTATGTATTTTGCATTGTGTATATTTACCAAATAATATAGTATTAAAAAAATAAAAATCAAGAAAAAAAATAATTTATAGTTGATCCCAAGACTGATTTTTCTTATCGTCTCTCCTATAGAAGTGAGAGTCTCGAATAATTCTCGTTCAAGTGGGGTATTTATATAAGTGATTACAAACTTAAGAGCTAAGTAATAGAGTTTTAGACTAAGATAATACAATAATAATACACTAACATGCCCCCCAAGTTGAGCAGGAGGAATGAAAGCACAACTTGTCTCATAAGAGTAAAAAGGGATTTGTGCAGCGGTTTAGTAAGAAGATCAGCAATTTGGTCCTGTGTACTAATTGAAAGGGAATCCTAATTAGATTAGTATTTGTAGTAGTCTTGTGAAGCACGTATAGTATAGCATAAAGCTTGTTGTACAAGGAGTAATGGTGGTCTGTATACTCTTCCTGACATGCTAGTTCCTTCTTCCTCATACTCCTGAACAGAATGAGATCGCTGAACGTAAACATAGGCTCATTATTGAGACTGGTAGAGCTTTATTGATTCATGGTTCAATACCTTAATAGGCTTCTTACTCAATCACTAAATAATTTGTCACTGTTTGAGGTTCTCTTTGGTCGAAAACCAATGTCCCCATATAAATCAATCGCTGCCATAACCAGATGCATCTCATTCTTCTTCACCCTTTTGAGTAGCAGAATTCACTGATCATAAAGAGCAGCTCTTTGATTAGCAGGACCCTGCAAGCCCTTAAATATCAGGTTCATACTTAAATTTTTTAATTAATTGATTGTGATTTATGAATTTTAGCCCTATTTTTATAGGGTTCTTCTTCATGGTTTGTGTGAATAGAATGAAATGGTTTTGCCTATTAATAAATTAGATATGTTTTATATATAAATAATAAATGAAGTTTTAAAATATTAAATAGAAGGACATTTTGGTCTTATAAAATATTTTTTTTGACTTTTATTTGCTAACAGTAAAACATGGAAAAGTAAACGGAAGTATTAAATAGAATAACGGCTAAAAACATAAAAACTTATAATTAGTTTTCCCAAACGAAATATATAAAACTTTAGGGACTTTAAATTAATTATATATATATATATATTTTTTTTTTATTAGGGGTATTCTCTTTTTTTTATTTATATTCTTTCGTTCTTGCATTTTGAGGGAGAGAGATTGCGCAGGAGACCAACCTTGCGTCGCCGACCATCTCACCTTCCTTAAACACGCGGCGACCTGACGAGCTCCGGTCCGCCTCCGACCACTGGATTGGAGGAGCGACATTTGAAGGGAACTTAAATCATCTCATACCATCACTGCTGCTGAGTTTGCAGCTTCCGAACCGAAAATATTAGGTATACATTGTTTCGTTCGTTTTTTTTTCTTGAATGTCGAATTTCAGTAATATTTAATATGGTGATCTTATTCTTATTTCTGAAAGCTTGGTTTTTATGGTTTATCTATTCATCAAAATTATACTCTCAGACAGAATTTAAGTTTAACTAACTTGGGTAAGACATTGCAGTAATTAGTCTTATAATTTTGTGATGCTGATGACTATTATAGACATATTTTTATTATGATTAGCATTGACAAAATCATTTGATTTGGTTGAAGTTGCTACCCAAATATTTAGTAAACTTTTATAACTAGGAACACTAAGAGTTCTGATTCGTAAGCTCTAGAGTATTAGGAGCAAATCATGTTGTTGAGTCTTGTTTGGTACTAGTTTTGAAAACAAAATTAAATTTGCAATTGATGTTGATTCAGTTCACAACAGTCCCCATTATGTTGTTTTGAAATCCATATTCTTATTACAAAAAGCCAAATAGGTATTGAATTTGAATTTTCAAATTTTTAAGCTGAATTTTTGAAATAGCAGCCGATTCCTTTGCTATAAGTCAACCGTTTATTTGATCCTTTTTTCGAGGTTGGAATCCGAATTAAGCACCAACTTTTTATTTCCGTACCGTGTTTAACTAACAGACCTTTAGCTAGTATTATTGAAACTTTTGGTGTTTTCTACTTTAGAAATTTGCTTGTGATTTAATCACAAAATTCATTGATTATGGCTTAAATCTTGTGCTTGTTTTTATTTGTTTGCTTGTCTGAGGTTTCTTTATAAATGATCAAAGTTGGTTTGGATTGTTTACTATTGAGATTGGTTTTATAGTGATTAGTCAAGCTGTTTTAACAACTTTGAATGAAGGCAACATTCAGGCGAAAATGGGGACCCTTGTAAATGTGATAATTTGTATAATGTCTAATTATAAATAAAGAAAATGTGATATATGTTTGTAGATGTGATGATTTGCTATAGAACAGAAATTTGCTTTTTATACTTTATAAATTTCAGCTAATATATTGGAGCTGTTCATTAAATGGAATTCTGAAAATTCTAATTCTATTTTTTTTTTTATAGATTATTGTGGTTAAATTATAATTTTTTTTAATTGAGCTCGAACATATATAAAATTAAACGAATCTATAACCGAGCTCTCGAGTATACTTTAAACAAGCTGAGCTACAGATCGAGCCTAGTCGGCTCGTTTACAGACCGATGACCCACATGCTTAAAAGGCCATATTTGAATTTGATCTTTCTTTTTTGGAAAAAAGAAAAAAAGAAAAAGTTGAACTTTTTTTTATAAGATTAGAGACGTGTGATGTTTTGTTACAAAATTAAATTTGTACTGAAATTGTTTCAAATCTAAAGGGCGCACTGAAAATGTTATTTAAGCCAATAAATAATTAGTGCTAGTGTAAATTAGTGAAGTTTTGTTTAAATTATCTTTTTAGTTATGTATCTTATAAAATAAATATTGCACAGTATTCTTTTTTTTTTTTTTTTTTGAGAGTACAGTATTCTTTTATTTACATAGCCTTCTAATCATCCTTATAGCTAACCACGGCTTCGCTTCTCAGCTGTGATCAGAGGGGGAAAGAAAGAACATCTGAAAATGAGTATCTATATGACCCGATTGTTTCCCAAATCGAATTCAAGTTTTTCATTATCCAAAGGACAAGCTTTACAAGCTTCTGTTACTCGCTTAAGGGATGATATGTTCTTGGTTGATGCTGGAGTTGGAAGCCCTAGAATTTGCAAGAAAGATGAACTTACACGAGTCCCTAAATCCACCGCTGTCACAAAGTTTGAACAAAAAATCGGATATATGGGTCATTCCACCAATGAACCCATGATCAATGGCAAGCTTTTGGAGTTATGCTTCATCGATCTAGTAGCTGGTGATCCAAAATTCAAAGAACAAGCAGCATTGAAGTTTAATAATTTGGCCGGATCTACCGATGTGGTGGCCGGTGAACCGCACCTCCTCCTCCCTCGAAAGTTCCGACAACACCAAATTTGGATCGAATTGAACAAGGCTCTGCGAACCAATTCACAGGTGAGAGGATTTATAGTTGACAAAGTGAGAGGAGGATGGTCAGTAGCCATAGGAGGCTATATTGCTTTTCTTCCTTATCGCGCTAATATATGGGGAAGGTTATCGAGTGATACTTTCAGAATTCAGAGCATTGATAACAGAAAGAAGAGTATTGTGTTAGAGAACTACTGATAGAGTATCAAAACAGGTACTTTCTCTCTGATTTCTTATGGATTCTATGATCTATATTTGGGTTTTGCATTGAAATTTATAGTTAATAACCTGCATATTATATATTATCTGAATTTATTAGGTCACTCTGTACACCAAATTTTATCGAGTGATGTTTGTTTTGATGGAATTGAGTTATTGCATTGATTAATCAATTCTTTTCTTTGAATGAGACAAAATAGGCACGATCCATTAATTCTTACATTCCATCGTGGCCTTCATTCCATCATTTCGATGGGTTAATTCCAAAAAAAAATTATTGAATGTGAAATCGGAGTGGGAGTAGGCGGTGGGATTCCATGCATTCTTAATTTTAATGAAATGACAATCTAGAAATTCCATGTATTTCACAATCCATACATTTAGCATTCAATGGATTATAAAATCCACCAATTTCATATTCCATCAGTCTAAACGAGCACTTAGTCTTTTATCTAATTTGAAAGAAGGGGACCCCTAATATCAGTTTTGCATTATATGAATTGTTGGGATTTGGTTTGCTATTCTGAAAATGGTGTTAAGTATGCTGATTCTATGCTCTTCAGGTTTTCAAGGATATTTCAAGTATATACACACGCACACATAAGAAATATAAGAGACAATCTAAAAGAACATTTGAGCTGGCATGTTAAATTTCATTGGTTCCATTTTGTAACTTGTTACACGATTGTAGAAAGTTTTTCAACCAGTAGTTTTGCTTTATCCAATGTCTGTTAATGAATGAATCTATGGCGGTGTTGAGTTTGTTAAAAATGCTTTTTGTAGATTATATTTATTGATTTCTTTCATAAAAAACTGTTATTTGATCGGTGCTCAAAGTGGCTGGTTATTATGTTTGATATTGACATGCATTCAATTTGCTGAGAAAATAAGTAATTATTTTCTACTCCAGTGAACTCATCATAACCTCGTTGTTGCAGGTATATGCTTTCACGATGGCGACCCTTTTTATCGAAGGTGTTGCTGGAAGAATAAGATGTTTTAAGACAATGGTATCTCGATTTGAAGTACATTTAAGTTGGGTTTTTGTGTTTGGGGGACAAAATGGCTGGCTGATGACTAGCAGAATTGATTTGATCTGCTCATTTACCCTTATCAGGACAACATATAAAGTTATCAGTATGCTCTGATTTAGGCTACCACATGATTTCATAACTAATTGAAGATCAAAATGGGAAGTTAAAGGGCATTGCTGTGTGAAGATTCAGAACTTTGACTTGATAATGAAAATCTTCATCTTTTATATAGCTTTTCTTATTGTCTCAGAAATGGTTTGCTTAAACCATAATTTGACCCTACCTTTAATGAGATCTGCAATTTCATCTCAAAGTTATTATATTCAATTGCACCCTATTTATGATTCAGACTAAATTTAGAGACTCGAATCCAGTGTTGCTGCCATAACCAAACATCCATCAAGTTCTTCTGTGTATATTCAACTTTGTTCACTGACCTCTTAACATCAAGGTCGGTGAAGTTCATAAAATCATAAGATTTTAATATATATATATATATATATATATATATATATAAGGGATATTATCACTGCTGTAATATATAATTTTAGAAGCAAATAATATTATCACATTAACCTCAAATAATTTTAAATATCAAAATAGCAGTTGACCTAAAGTGATCAAACAAGCTTAAAATATCAAAAACTGAACCACAATATAAGGACCATTATGTCTTATAAGTATTGCTGAAATCAATTCAATTTAAACACATTAAATATAGACTACTTTGGGACATGTATTAGCTGTATATTGTAACAATCCACTCGGGCTAGAATGCAACATCCAGCATTAATTCATTTTCCTATTCAGGAAATAAAATTAACAGTCCATAGCCCTACATTAGAAAAACAAAAGGTAACCGAGTCTTCAACAATGATAGCTAAAACCTTGTCTTACATCCAAATATCCGTCCACTTTACATTACATGTCAAATTGGCAATTAAAAACATATCTATTTGGTCAAATAAAACAAAATATCCGAGTTCAACCTAATTTAGAGAGTGAACATGTCTTCTTCTCTACAATGAATATACATGGTTGCCACCCAGAAAACTTGAATATGGGAACATATAAAGACCAAGAGACCACAGAAAAAAAAAAATACAAATATTTATATATATATTGAAAATTGAAGAAAAAAGAAAGAAACAGTAAGAAAAGATCAAGTTAGGAAACAAATGAGAAGAAAAAAGAAAAAAATATAAGTGCAATCAATCACAGTATCACATGCTACCAGCACTTCCAGGAGTAGTTTTTGTTGGCTTGAATTTTGCGATATCAACGAGATCCCCAAATAGCTTATCTTCAGGTTTGTTAGGCTTCTTCAATGGCATGTAAGATGAAGAAGAAACCTGATAAGCTGAGTTTCTCATGCTACTGTCATCTCTTACAGAAAGTCCATACATTCGTTGCTCAAGGTACTGTGCCCCTTGTTGTTGCTGACCATAACCATATCCTGCCATTTGGTTTGCATACATTTGCTGAGGATACATAGAAGCCATTTGCCCAGCTTGCATCTGCATTTGCTGTTGCTGTGGGAGCATACCCATATATGGTGCTCCCTGAACTGCTTGAGGGTGCAAACCCATCTGATTGTTCTGTATAGCTGGATTATTATATGCGGGGAACTGACCAGTTGTAATAGGCTGAATATACATACCAACTACTTGATCACTCCCAGGAGGCTGCAGACCCTGTGGATGCATGCCACTTGCCACTGGTTGTGTATGCGTAACAACAACTTGAGTGACTTGCATTGGCGGTTGAGGGTATTGAGTGTCTGCTACAGGGCTGCCAGTATCCGCTGCTTGTGCCTCCCATGGAGGTGGAGGCAGTGAACCACTTTGAGCACCTTTCCCAAAAAGAGGAAATTAAGTAATTTTTTATAGAAAAAAGCAACAAACAAATGCAAATGCATTCACATATCCCTAAATTGTGGTTCCATTTGAGAAGATTGATTGGAGGGAAGTTTTTGCTTTTATTTAAATACTTGAGGGAGGTAAGATGTTAAGGAGGGAAATCAGTTCCTGTGCATTTACCAAATGATTAAATACTTTTTGACTTGGTTCTTCCACCCATCCTAGTGTAAGAGAATGCAGCTATATATAGGATATTATGTGGCAAATACTAAAAGTAAAATTACAAAGAAAAACGCACCAAAAACTGGGGATGTTGGCTGCTGGTGCTGCTGCTGCGTAACCTGGCCATTCCACATGGGACCATTGGCTTGTGTGTACATTGCATGCTCATATCGTGGTGATCCCATATTAGGGGCAGTTCCATTTGGATACATTGCAGCGGTTTGAGGATGAAAATTGGGTTGTTGAACATTGGGAGCAAAAGAGTTGGCTAGTCCAGCTGAATGGGTATTGATAGCATTTGGGGGATTGATACCATCGGAAAACATGTCAAACGGAACAAGTGCATTCTGCTGAGAAGATGGAGTAGTGGCCTGTGGCTCTCCCACTGGAACAAGAGCCAGTGAAGTATCAGCCTTTGGTGAGCCACCAAAGTCATCCCCGCTCAACAGGTCCCCACTCAACAGGTCCATTTTGGGATTGGCAGCTGCTGAAGTAGTTGTTGAACCATTGGTTGCAGGAGGTGCTGGGAGTGCCAATTGGTTCATTATACCAGAAGCTGATGCAGATCTGCAGAAAAATTATGTCACTCTTAGCTCTCAAACTAGATAAGGAATTTAATCATTTCAAATTCAACTCAACAAATTACTTGATCTTTAAGTAAAAGTTAGGCTGTGAAACTTGAAGGAACCACATAATTTAGCACATTTATGAATCATTCTGAGTAAACTCACCCCTCAGCAGAACGGTTTCCTGTGTCAACTAGTGGACCATCAACATCCACAAGTGCACCACCAGATGAAGACTTGGGTTTCTGTGTTGATGCAGAAGTTGCAGAAGTTACAGAAGTGCCGGAAGCAATAGCTTCATGCTTTGCTAGCAAACGCTGCAAGTCATCATTTAAGGCAAGACCTTGGCATAGCAATGATTCATCCCTGAAAGAGAGTATCATTAAAACCATTCATATTTGAGTTAAGATCTAGCAATATGCAATCCTATTCATATTTGAGTTTAGACCAAGCATTCCACAGAAGGACTAGAAGTCTAGAATCAAACACTGTGTAATGTAACATGCATTGAAATTATATCAAGCTTATCCAAACTATTCAGTTGATATGCAATGTAAAAGCTACATAGTTAATCTTGATGCAATGCTATCAAGCAGTACACTATATCTAGATTATGACAATTCTATAGCTTTGTCCAGAAGTAAACCAGTATGGACCAGTCATAAACTGAAAACAATGATGATTTACTGCAAGTGCGTGTGGATGATTTGGCAGCATTACAGAAATAAAAAAGACAAGTACTATCATCCAAATGGAACTTACGCAGTTGAATTGACGAGGTGTACCACCCTTTGCTTGTATGCACGACACTGTTCAACCAGATCAATGATAACTTCCTGCCTAAGTCCCTACAATTGAGCAAAATACATCCAGCACAGGAACAGAAGACAGACTTGAGAATCATGATTAGCACAAAAGAAAAATAACATAACATGTCCAAAAAACTAATGTCATTCTTAAATTTTGAACTCCAAAAATGCACTGAAAACTAACTAGATTTGTGAACAGTAAGTATTCCCCGCCAAATTATCCAAGTAACAGAGAGTTTTAAAATCCAATATTATATGGAAAATTACCTCTTTATTTCCTGGATCTAATGCATTTAACATCTCTGCCAGAACATCCATAATACCCCGTGCATTCTGAATTTCTGATAAGCTAGGAAAAGAAATTTCAAATTAAAAGGAAATGAAATGTAATTATCACAAAACAGAAAAGGTTGAATGAAAAATGTAGTTCAACTGTCGGCATTTTTGCAGAAAGACTAGGTTGTTTATCAATGAATCAAAGGCAAAGCACTATATTTCCAAGAGCATATAATGTAATCAATACTCTGAAGCAATCAATTAAAGCACTTGAAGATTATGTGTCTCACCAATAAAGGATATAGGTTAACAGAAGCATTTCAGCCTTTCCAAATATAAAAATATACAGAAACTTTTTCTTTTCCTCTCCCCATGAGACTTAATCTATGTTGGGTTCCTTATGCAAAAACAAATCAGTTGCTTCTGTCTTTACAAAAACCAGGAGAAGCCCACGGTCATACTCGTTTTACAAATTCCCAATTTGCATAAAGGAAAACAAGATAAAGTTGCATATCTACACCATTACCAAGAAAAACTTGCATTTGACACTCACAATATACTTGCACAAACAAGTTTTGCAATCAGTGCAAGTAAAAGTTTTGTTTATTCAGGATGATGCTAACATATGATTTTATGCAGAACTGATAGTTGTATGAATAAGAACTTCTACACCGTCAATTATAAATCTCAGAAAATCACTGAAAGTAATACAAACAAATGATACCAATTAATAGAAATAGTAGTTAAGCTATAGTCAGTTATGGTACCAAATGAAAAAATTGAAGGCATACCTCAATGTTGGAAACTCAGCCTCAGCAGAAGCCTCTGCTGCCTCTGGTCCATTCCCATTATTCCGCAGATTTGGCGGATAAGACGATAAAGGCTGTGTTTGTGGAGGAGTGAATACTGGTGCAGACCTCTCAGACCTCTGAGGGAATACTGCCCCAGCACGCTGAAAAAATGACCACATTCATTTAGAACATGTGCAGAAATAGCCACTTGGATAACAGTATTTAGATGGGTGAAAAATTGACAGAGTTAAATTTTGGCCTATGGTTGGCTCTTAATGTCACAAAATACTGCAATGTTTGGCTCATGAACTCAACACATGATCTTTCATTGAAAAATACATACCAACAACTCCTGGTATGCAGCATAGTATTGTGGATATCTTGCCCTTGGTCCACCAAAAGCTTCTTGCCAGGTATCTATTAAAGTCAGTATCTTCTCTTTGACATGAAAGTCGGGCTACATATGAGCAGCATGAAACACTATCACCAAGTTTTACCAAAGGAAATAAGTACAACAAAGGAGAGCAACCACAATCACACAAAAATATTCCCACCTTTTTCTTCACTATCTTCACCATGTCATGCAGAAGATCCTTCTCAGCAACATGCATGTGAACAATGTCCCCGCAATTCTTTACTATCGTCTCCAATAGCTAGAATAGTGCATTCAGATAAGAAAACAAAGTTAATTTTCTTTCATTAATCGTTGAAAACTAAGCAAATTTGGTCTCCAATTAGTAGAACAAATGTGCTTGTTCTATAGTTATCAGATAAGAACAAATGTGCTAGTACAGTACATTCAGATAAGAACAAATTCTTTTGCATAAGTCCAAAAGAATTTTAACAGAAGATTTTAATTCAACCTCAAAAGAGAAACTATTTCATGTCAAAGAGACAGATGAATTTGATCGTGGCTGTTTGATAGTCAAACATAAAATTTGCAAAAAAAAAATATATATATATATATTTTGATGCTTACTGTTAGGGCAAGTAGTTGAACTTTTGAATTCTTACTTCCAATCTTCTTCTTTATACCTTTAACAACATCCTTTGCTTGTCTGACAACCAAAATCAAACAAAAACTACAACTTTAGGACTCTGAACAAGTTTTGATGACAAACAAAACTCAAGCATAGTTTACAACCAGCACCAAAATATAGTCAGTTAAGTGAGAATTTATTACACAAATAGGAAGACAGCCACTTAAGTGAGCAATATGTTTAGTATATCAATGCCAATTTTACTTCTTCTCATTATTAAATCAAATATAACTCATCAGAGTTAATTAAAATGCAATTTTATCAATTAATCTTTAATAATAAAAGAATTAGCAAATAATCAATAAATAAATAGAAACTAACTAGCAAACTAAGACAGAATTTAGCTGCATAAAGGTTTGATCCCAAAACCCATCTGTTCCCCATCTTCCATAAATAAAACTCAGCAATATTTCTTTTAACTATTGGGAGGAAAGTAAAACCAATTATGGAAGAATTAAATGGCTTTAAGCCCACATCTGTTGAATTGATTTCACAAAGGCATGAAAATAATCCTCACTTTACTTGCAAATCAAGGTCAGGGTAACAAAACCAAGTGAAACCCAATAAGACAGAGGTAATCAGCTGGGAGGTCCCACTTTCTATTTCAAGTTCTCTCTGGCAAAGAGAAATTCCCCTATTTTTGGGGTGTTTTTTTTTTTTTTTTTTTGGTGGGGGGAAGTCCCTGAAAAGATAGGGCACATGCCCTAGCTACCACACCATGGAGAATGGTTTGGGTATCTATGTTCAAGCCATTAGTCCAAACAAGATTCAACAAGAGTTTACAGGTTCATGTGTGTATTTGAGAAAACAATTTTCTGTTCCCAGAATACTATTTGTAATACACTTCAGCAAATCCTACACTGAATGGTACATTTATGTATTATGCATGTATGTATATATATGTGTAAAGTAAACATGCCTTAGATTAGCAAGGAACAAAAATCAAGCGAGTATCCAACAGAGGACACGGTAAAGACAAAACCGAGTCAAACAATATTTCAGAGAATTGGCATTTACATTTGGTATCAATGCCAACTCCAGTTCTTAGTCTGATAAAAACCTCCATGAGGATGAAGAGTCCCATCCAAAGAGGTGAATGTAAGCAAATTCCACATCAAGTAGATGGGTTGAGTGATGTATAGTACATTAGCAGTGTGAACATGCCCTAGACTTGCTAGACACAGTTTGGCTGCATGCCTCAGTTTGTAAGAGCTAGGAAAAAAAAAAAAATTGTGAGAGCAACCTAAGGAAGCCTCAGCTTGGACGAATAACCCAAAAACAGCCAATATCTTGCAGGATACTAATACACTTTTACTGAATGGGTAGATCTTAAATGTAGGATATTAGCTCAGAAAAAGGTCGATTGAGCTAAGAGAAGAATAGCATAGCCCTACATGGAGTGCAGTTCACGGAAATTTTGTGCTGCACAGAGTAATTAGATATAGAGGTGCGTCTGAGGCTTCTTTGTCTCTCTTTTCCTCTGTATCCTTGTTTGTGATTGATGTTTTGAGGGGTAGAGGGGGTCCTCCTATGAGGTTTACAAACAGCATCAGGAGATACCATTGAATTTTGAATACAACTTGCATTAGACAATAATTCTTTTGTTTTTGCTTCTGAGGAAGTTTTATATAACACATTTTACTTCAACACTAATGTCTATTTGTAATCATGAGAAGCTTTTGATTTGACTAAGCATTCTCAATGAGCTAACCTGTTGGGATTCTTTTGAAAAACAACTACTTGCTCTTGTTCTAGATAGAATTGAGTACAACGAACTCAAAATATAATAAAAAAGCCAATCAAAATGATAATACCAAATAACATAACAGTTATCTTCAACTTCTATGCTTCCAAAAAGTATTTTAGATTTTCTAAGTACGGTACATATCCTAAAGCAAGTCTTTGCTGCACTGCCTGTTGCAGCTAACCATAGTACAACTAGTGAATATTAAATTTCCTTCTCCAAATTCATATGAAACCAATACACATAAACGGAGCCCACTAAGCCAGTGCCCAGCCTTATAATTATAATAATTGAGAATGAAAGCACAGTACGGATAAGCTAACAGAAAATGGAAAAATTCAAAAACTATATCCTTTAGAGGATCCATTCTTTAGGGACTCAAGCTCAGCGAAATACAATTACTGAGAATGCGAATAAATATAAAATATTAGGAAAAAAAAGTTAAATGATCAAAATCTACTTCTATTTGTCAGCCAAAGTTTTCCATCAACCAAGCAGAAATTGACTGTTCGATCAAACCAAGCAATCTTCAACAGATTCATTTAGAAGAACAAGAACACATCGCAAAAACAGCTATAATTAGAAATTGAACAAAATCGAACATAAAGCAATTCAGAACATCAAAAACATGAAAACATGAGATTATAATATGGTCCGGCGCTTACGCAGGGTCGTGATTGCAAATATCACAGATCTCGATATTCATGGCCCAGTCAGGCCCGATCAACATATCGCTCGTGGCCCGTTCCACCATAGAATTCACCATTCTTGCTTTTAATTTTTGTTTTTTCTTTCTCTTCTTATTCGAAACTCAAAAGATCGATATCCTATCCTGAGGACCGACCACACCTTTCTCCGGGGAGATCGCAGCCAATTCTTTATCCCTCACGTAGAATTCCGGCGAGTATCCTCGTAAAGCAATCTTTATATATAATCTAATTTTAGGTAACGTCTTTTCTCTCTCACACAAAACTCTCTTCAGATCGAATAGCTCGAACAGAATAGTCCTTTATCGAAGGACTCTCTCTCTCTCTCTCAAAAGTTTCCTCTGCTAGATAAAAATCAAATAATTGTGTTTCTTAATATTTTTATTTTTCTCCGTCCGCGGAATTTTTTTTTTTTTTTCCCTCTTTGTTCTGTTTCCGTTGAATTATTTTATAAAGGTGGGATTTGAAAAAACAAAAAAGCCAATTACAGATTGACACGTAACAGATAACTGGAGTTCCCCGCGAGCCGCACTCCGGTGTATCTCTATTGGTTCTGTTCATTCACCGACCATTTTAATCTAACGGTTTTTAACGTTTATAGGGTGGTTTATGTGGGCTAGTAACCATCCAAATCGTTCAATTATAGTTGCAAATTTAAATTAAAATATTTACTATTTAACCCCTATGATTAGTGAAATTTACTGCTCAATCTTTTTCTTCAACAAAATGGGAGATTTATAATTTGTCACTGAGTTTTATATTAATTTATGAAATGGTGGTTGAAGTTTGAAAAACCTATAAGACTTCTGACTTTTTTACCCTTTCTGTTAATTTTTATCTCTTAGTTTGGTTAAAAAAATTTCATTTAGTTCTTAAAAAAAAAATACACATAATTTAATCCTAATTTTATTTAATTTACTTTAATTATACTTAATTAATTTTAATACTTTAAATACAATAAAATATAATATAGTTTATTTTTAGTTTTATAAAATTTAATTTATAATTAATTTATTTTTATTAATAAAATATAATTTTAAATTTCAATTTTTTTTAGTTACAACTTAAAATATATAGAGCAATAAAAATTGTTATTATGTTAGAGGTGAAAATAAAATAAAAAAATATATTAGAAATGATTTTAGAAAACGAAAATGGTTACAAACTTATTACGAATCTATACAAAACGAATAAGGTAACGTAATGACCATAATTTCAATATATTGAAATCTTATCTACTTTTAGCATTTTGACTTTAATATATTTTTAAAAATATTAATTTTTCTATTAATATCGTTTTACAAAATTTAGGAAAAAATTATACAGAATTTAAAATATTTTTCATTTAATAAATTAAATTACTTTTAAATTACATTTTTTAAATTAAAAATAAAATATATATTATTTTATTTAAATGTTTTAATTAAAGTATTAAAATAAACTGAATATGATTAAAATAATTTAAATAAAATTTTTTAAAAAATTAAATATAATTACGATTAAATATGATTAAAATAACTTAAATAAAATTTTAAACAAATCAAATATAATTACGACTAAATTGCATATTTTTCATAAGTTGAAAGACCAAAATGAAAATTTTCTAACCAAATTAACGGAAAAAATTAAACAAAAGGATCTGAATGTTTAACGGTAAAAAAGTTAAGAACTATTTTATAGGTTTCTCAAATTTTAGAGACCATTTTATAAATTAACATAAACGTTATGAACCAAATTATGAATCTCCTCAGAAAAATACATAATCTTCCTCTATTTATATGACACTAGCAATTTTTTATTATTATTATTTTGACATAACACTAGCAATTATTAATTGGAAGTAAAACTAATATATCTATGTTAAAAAATTATTAATTGGATTAATTATGCACATAAGCAAATGTTTAAATAAATTACATTTTTAAAATTGAAATATGATCTATTTAGCATCATTATTTTTGTGCAATTATTACACGAGATGATTGAACTTTTTATTTTATTTTATTTTATTTTATTTTATTTTATTTAATAAGCAAAATTTATTAAAAATAAAAAAAAATTATAAGAAAAAAGATAAATGGTATTGGAGTTACTCCCAAAATTAAATGAATGTGTGGGTGAACAATGCAAAGCTCTGGTTTGGAATAATAAAAAATAGTTGCATTTGGTGAGAAAGAGAACAAAATAGGCATCACTTTTAGCAAAGCAATGGACTTAGATAACAACTATACATGCATTGGGATGCATTATTGGCTTATGATATCAGCAGAACCAAACTTAAGCTAATGTTTGATTACCACAATTCATCTGTTTCTCTGATTTTTACTAATAATAATAATAATTGTAATTAATTAATTAATTATAGTGTGTATAAAAAAATTAACCGCTTAATAGCCAATTAGGTTGTACCGTAATTAATCATTTTATATTTCGTAGAAACTGAGGTTATTACATGGGAATGTTTCATTGAATATTGGTTTTGAATATTTCAATCCCAATCAGTGGGCTTATCAAGAAGGTTTCACTTGCACAACAGAAAATCTTATCTTACAAACAAAGATTATATACATTAAAATTGAATTTATGCAGAATCTGTTACTCTATTATCATCAGGAATTCAGGAAATGCCAACTAAACTCCCAGCCATAGACTCTCTGCAGACTGCAGCCACCAAAAGAAATAATTGAATCAGGGAATTGGTATTCTAACTGTTGCAGGGCCACATTTCATATCCTCCAATATAAGATTCAGCAGAGAAAGAGTTATGGGACCTTCTTTGCCTTCACATCACAAATTTATTGGTAGTTAATGTCAGAAAAATTAAAAATCGACCATAAAAATTAAACAAATTCAGGACATGCTTCAAATAAATTAAAGGGTAAATCGGCGTTCTTTAGATACATCTGGAAAATCAGTATTAGCAGAATAGCAGAAGAGATATTGTGATATTCCAGTGTTCTACAGATTTTCATTTCTGAAAACTTAAATGCCATCATTTCAGATTTTTCTTTTCCACACAGTAAGGTTTATGAAAAGTGATGAAAATGGGACTTACCATCGCCTATCAACTGCTCGTCCCACTGTACAATGGGGCGAACAAGAATCCCGCTGCCAATAAGCATCATTTCGTCTGCTCTTTTTCCTTCCTCTACAGTTACATCATCTAACTTTACCCCATGAAGTTTACCTGCCCTCACGAGTCCCTCGGCTAGAGTCAAAACTCTTTTTGCTGTGCAACCACTTAAAATTTTGTCGAACCGTGGCATCACAAGTTCTTTTTCTCTAGTAACAAATGCCACATTCATATTAGGCCCTTCCGCGATGAACCCTTCGTTATCTAACCAAATGGCTGCAAATGCACCATTCTCTTCAGCTTCCATCTTTGATAACACATTAGGAAGGTAATTTACACTCTTCATTGTGGCAAATTGTGGGGGTTTTATAGGGACAGACGAAGTCACTACCTTAACTCCTTTTGAATCAAGCGGAGATTGATCTTGTATAACTATAGCATAAAGAGCCGGCTGATGGCAACCTGATGGAGATAACTGGAAATCACCAGGCCCTACTGAAAGCCAATATCTTAATGATCCTTTCTCACACTTGGAAACACTCACTGTTTGTATGAGTATTCTTCTTATAGTCTCGCGATCAAAAGGCAGATCAATTTTAGCCATGGATGCTGATCTTAAGATTCGGTCAAGGTGTTGATCCAATTCATATAGATGCCTAAGAGACACAGAAATATGCAAGGAGATGCTTAGCACTTTCTGGTTTGTTAGATAAATAAACTAAATTTTTAATTGTGCATAAAATCAATCCAATTTCATTTTGGATTAAACTAAAACTTACCCATCCATTATTGCAGCGGTATCAAAGACACCA
Source organism: Croton setiger (assembly GCA_948099555.1). Taxonomy (NCBI): domain Eukaryota; kingdom Viridiplantae; phylum Streptophyta; class Magnoliopsida; order Malpighiales; family Euphorbiaceae; genus Croton; species Croton setiger. The sequence goes on from CANUEY010532823.1 coordinate 29,313, forward strand.
TGGCCCCTATGCACCATGTGATCATCTATGGGTATCAACATAGCAGCAGGATCTGTTATTATTCCACCAAAAATGCTAGAATACATAGCTAGATATTGCTGCTTCCGATTTTGCTTTTCTGGGTTAGCTCGTAACCTTTCAATGGCCTGCAAATCAGAAACATAAATGGCCTAAACTTTCTAAAATAATTACAGAACTACTACTATTAAATAAAACAAGGAAACGGGGAAGAGAGAGTTAAGGGACAGGAATAAACCTCTGAAGAAGTCAGAATCGGAACATTAAATGCTTGATGAGTAGAATCTGTCACCAAAAACTAAGACATGATTCTCAATTTTTCAATTAGTAAATAATAATTGATGGCCTGACTAATGATTAAATTAATCGACAAGACTTGCCTACCAGACCTTCAGTTTGATAAGAACAACAAACGATCGTGATCGTGGGTTGCTTGATTGACACAGCTCCAAAATGGTGATACTGAGTTGTTTGAAGTGAAAGATTTCGTGACATTAGACGCGGATTATGCAAACGGTAGGCAATATGAGGGTGATGCGAAATGGGTTTGAGGTAAAAAGAAGAGGAGACCGCCATGGAAGCTAAAATTGTGATTTTCGGGAAGAGCAGAGTGGAAGGGGTGCAAATTGCAACCAACAGTTCTTGAGATGCAAATTGCATTATTCTAAGAAGAATTCTTTTTTTTTTTCAGAAGATGGATAGCAGAAAAGTTAAAGGAGTCGTTTAAGAACAGTGGGGATAAATCACGCCCTTCTGGTGGCGCGTAATCACACTTGAGTAATCTTGAATTAGTAATTTATTTTATTTTATTAAGAATATTACTAAAAGGTACCTGACATTTAATCAAATTAATTCATAAGTCATTCTACTTTTGTAAACTAATTGGAGCATTTTTTAAATTTTGATCCATCAAAATAATAGGACTATCTAAAAAGCATTTTGAAATATACCAATATATAGGTACATACTAAAACAGAACGAAAAGTGTATTACCGTTTACTCATTCTGTGTTATGAAACGATATTCTGTGTTATGAAACGACATCGAAATTACGTATTTTGGCTCTTAATTCATGTTGCTTTCTTTTTCTTTTTGAGTATTTTTTTATGTGTTATGAAATGAAGTCGTTTCAATTGAAATTTAGTATATGACACAAATAATATGAGATGTTTTAAACAAAAAATGGTAATGTTAGTAAATTTTACTAAACTTGAGGGACTAATATGTTAAAATTTATTTTGTAAAATGCAGCCTAATCAGAGAGCTAACAGAAAACCCGCCATATAACACACACCAAAGAAGCGTGCAAATGCATAGTGGGCTGTCCACCAAAGAGAAAGTAACGGGCTAACGGCTCAACCTCACCTCTCTCTCGCACAACTTTCTCTCGTCTTCAACTCCCAGAAGTCTCCCATTCTTTCCCAATTTCAACTGATTCCAACAGAATTCGATCCATTATCTCCTCCAAATCTTTCAAAATCTACAAATTTCAACTTCACAGGACTCGCATTTCTCCCATTTTCATCTCAACTACTAGTATATTGGAGCTTGTTAAGACTAGATCACCGACATAGGGTTTCCTCGATTTCCAAAACCAGCATTTAGGGTTTCCTCGATTTCCAAAACCAGCATTTGGTTTTGGCTTTCACTGTAATATAATAAGAACCCTAACTGGAATCTTTTGACAATTTTCTTTTAATATTAGTTAAAGAAACTTCACGTGATTTTGTTTTCATTCAATTTGGAATCCTGTTAAATTTTCCTCCTTGTTAGATCAAATGGCCATTTTAGGCGACGCGCTGCGTCAGGCATTCATGCCCAAACACGAGTACGCAAACGTTCGTGAGGAAGACAGAGCATGGGTCAAGCTGCAAAGGCCGATATTAATGTCTATTGTGGCTTTCATTTGCCTTGTCATTTTCGTTTGCGCAGTTGTGAGCTTGAAGATTGTTTTTCCTGGGAATAGCGGGAGAAGGTTGTTTTGCAGTGACCGTAGACTTCAACCTCTACAGATAAATATGAAAGGCAATGAATTTGATCTCATTCCCGGTGCGTTTTATCTTACGGATCAAGAGACTGTGGATTATTACTGGATGGTTGTATGCATCCCGTCAACAATTATTTTCTTGGCATCGGCAGCTTATCTTGTGGCAGGTAAAGTGTTTCTTTATGGATTTTATTGAGGGGAGGAGGCTGAATTTGGATATTTGAGTTATATGTTTAATTTCTTGTTGCTTTCTTTAATTGAAATTGGAAAGTGTGGTATAATTAGATATTGCTGGTAGATAGTAAAGGGATTTCTTTTTTATTCAATTCGAACATGAATGTTTCTATACGCAACCCAAAGTTGCCAAAGATCCCTTGTTTTTTTCTTGCTTGTTTAGTTCTCAATCTTCAATGTTTTCCAATGGACATTTCATGGCCATGGAATAAATACTTATTGACAGTCACCTTAGAGCTAATTAGCTTTAAGTAACTTAGAAGCATACTATGATGAAAACTTGTTTATACTTTTGAAGAAAATGAGGGGATTTTGAATGGTTTATGTCAACAGAAAATACGCATCTATACCTTTCTAGTTATTTAATCACTTACAATAAGTAAGTTGAGCATTGTTGTGTAGCAAATTGATATCTGACTGCCCTTTGTTTTATCATTTCAGTAGAAGTGAGATTCTATATTGAAGTTGGTCAATTTTGTAGTTGTTGCTGACTATCTCATGGTTTTACTCATGATGCAGGAATCACTGTTGCTTATTCTGCTCCGGCAAGACATGGATGCTTAAAGGTGGTTGAAAACAATTATTGCGCTTCAAGGAGAGGTACGTTCTAAAGCTTCTGATTGCTTTCAGTTGTTTAACTTGATGATGACCTTGTTTCGTAGGTTTTCCACAGTCTAGGCATGCTGGAGAAATGCATTGATAGGGTTTAGCTGAGAAATTAGGTTATATCACTGTTGCCTCTCCTGCTATATGAGATGGAATAGAATTGTCATTTGAAATAGGTATTCCATGCCCTTGGAATCACCTTTCTTCATTTCATTTTGAAGTCTCTGCGCCACAAATTCTGAAATATCAAATTACTACTAAATACAACTTTAAAATTTCCACCAAATTCCAAAAGAGATTAGATAACATATTCCTCAATGATTATTCTGCATTATGACTACTCAATTTTTGGTTTTCATTTTAGTACATGTATTGATCCCATTTCATGTTGTTGAAAGTGTCGAACGTGGCCTGTTCTATTTCTTTGGGGCGGTAATTTCTTCATTTCAAAAATGCCCGGATTTGGCACTTATAAAATAGAACATAAAGTTTGAGAAGAACTGCAAGTAAAGACAGATATAGCAATTGTGTCTTTTGATATCTAGTTCACGGCAATGCACAAACTTTAGGTGAAAGAGATATTTGGAGTTTTAGTGTATATATATTAAAATGTCAGTGAGATGAAATGCATATCAGTCTTTGGATGAAATACATATCTATATATTATCTTGGTTATTTAAAATAGCCAAAACAGATTTGCTGTCTTGCTACTATATTTTCCGTAGCTCACTTTTTGTGGGTGCTTTTAGATCAGTAGATTCTGACTGTTTTACTTGCCCTAAACTATATACAGATATAAAGATCAAAATTAGAAGATGAACCATCTAGTTAATGTTTGAAGTTTAAACTGATTCTGGCAAATTGCAAAGTATGATGAATTGTAGAAGAGAAGAGCATTGACTGATAGACTATTGCAGAGAGTAATGAAACTTTTCTCTTGCAAATTCTGACCTTAACAACTTTTGCTTCATGATAAGAAAATGAATCATACTGTCGCAAAAAGAAATTGGATAATGCAGTTGAACGTGTCATTTGCTTGCTCATGTCCTGAAATCAAAGAAACTAGACACGGGATGTTTTTTTAGTTAAATTTCTATAAGTTCTTTTTATTATACCCTTTATTACATTATTGTCTCTCAAGATTGACTCAATAACGTGCTTAGTAGAAACTTATCCTTCTGGCCTCATGCCCTTTATCCACTTTCTTATGAATTAATTCTTTTTCCCGTGCTGTTGACAGCTTGGTGAAAATGCTGGATTATCTTTTCTATTATTTTGCATTCTCTGTTACATGACATGCCATTTGATCGTACAGTTAACGAAGATATTCTATCTTGTGACTTCCTTCATGTGATTTATACAGGTGGAGTACGCTGTCTGTCCATTTTGAATATTGTCTTTGCCATCATCTTTGGTCTCCTTGCTCTGTTTCTCGGTTCAAGCCTCCTAACACTAGGGAGCAGCTGTTCCTTACCTTTGTTTTGGTGCTATGAGATTGCCACATGGGGGCTAGTCATTTTATATGCAGGAACAGCCTTCTTTTTGAGAAGGAAAGCTGCTGTGATTCTTGATGAGAGTGATTCTAGCGCCCGAAACATGGGATTGGAAATGTTGGAAGCAAACGCCCTTGCCATCCCACCAGAAGTGGAAAGGCGTGTTAGTGAAGGGTTTAGAGCATGGATGGGGTCATCCCTTCTCTCCTCTGATGACGAAGATGAACCGGAGAGTTACTTGGCAACATCCCCTCAGGTGACCCAGACGAGTTTTTAAAATCGAGTCTGAGTGTCTGAAAGTAGGCAGCTTAGCTTGTTTACAGAATTTCTTCAGGAGGCAACACCCACAGTAAAATGGATTTCAGTTTTGGATCATCAAAGCCGAAGGTGGTACTACTTTTACTTGTACTATAGGTAGGGCGTAGATTATGTCCATTTGACTATAATTTTTGGTTGTTGTTCCTTTTTTAGTAGGTAATCATCATATTCATAGGGTGTAAATAATTTGACAGAAGGTTCTACCATAGTGTTGTATCCCAAAGTCCTGGGACGAAAAGCATTTTCCACTCATTAGTGATCTACGATTGGTATAGTTGTGCATCTGAATGAAGAAAAGAAGGCAGTCTTATATTTCTTTTCAGAATGAGTATATTTGTGTGTGATTGATACGTAGAGCGGATGGTGTGCATCACATAGTGGAAACTGGTAAATTCCTAGAGAAAGTGGACAAGATGACAGGGAGGAAGTTCTGCTGGTTCACTTTTTATGATATACTGCAGATATGTTAAATTAGTGAACCCAAATTTATTAATGAAATGAAGCAGGGCTTTGCAATTTCCCAAGTAATTTGATGCTGATTCTAAAATTATTGGTTCCTTCTCACTGCAGAAAATTTATACTAAAATTCAACAATTAAGGTTTTATATTCATTCCTCACACGATATCTTCTCTCTTCTTATTTTTCTTCTCCTTCAAACTCCGTTTCCCGGTTTCGATGTCAAGCAACAATTTCTGACCGGCAACGGAAGATGAGGACAACAGAATTGAAATAATCAAGGATCTTACCTGCTTAATCTGCAAGTTCAAACCTCAACGATTTGTGTCAAAGTTGAAATCATTTCCCTCCTTCACCATCTTCTTTCCGATTAAGTTTGATTTTTCCTATTTTTAACTACAATAGCTCCATGGAAGCAACAATGAATTAATAACTTCATATTTCTTTCTCTATGTTTTTATTTCCTTGCTACTGTCATCGATTTACAGTAGAATTGATAGGGTTTTCAAGAAAGCCATAAAGCACCAAACCGATCGTCATTGTTAGCTCCATCGCCAGCTCTTCCGCTAACCTTCATTCAACCATCACGGAGCCTATTCAGTAATCTGTGTCGATCTCTTCATTGTCAGGTACATTTCGTGTTTAAACATCTATTTTGCAAGAAATTTAGGGATTTAGGGACTCCACTATTTTGTGCTTAATTTGGTTAAGAAATACATATTTTCATGTAAGATATTGAAGACTCTAGATAAGATGGTTCAGAGCGGTATTTTTAACCGGGAGCTTTGAATCCAGGTTCTGTTTAGTTTGATAAGAATACTTAGCAATTGTTTGGAAAAATGCATTGAGGATTAGACTACTCATATTTTTGTTCTCGCGGAAATGAAATTAAAGAGTATAAAAAATTAATATGAAAGTAAAAATCACTAAATGAGGTATGTTAAATTTATTTTATTCACATTTCTTGCTTGATGTTTGTTTCATTAGTTGCATGGTATGAATATGGTCAATTTAAACTTTGATGTAGTTTAGAAGCCCTTTTCTTGGCTGTGTTTTAGAAAATTGATATGTGCTAAGCTGAAGTGATTTGTTCATGTTTTGTATAGATTTTAAGCTAAATCCTGCAGTAGCTTAGCTCTGATACTTTCTGTTTTTAAATTCCGAACAGTTCCTGAACGTCTTTCGAACAGTTTCTGAACTGTTTAGCTTCACCTAATTGCAAACATTTGTTCATTTCTTTTATGAATTACATTCAGTTCCAGTATGTATTTGGAGTGTTTAATTCTTCACTATATGGCTGACCAACATCTTGAACTTGAAAATTAATTCTAATTACGTCATAATCAACTCTAAAGTCCCCCTTTTTGTGGTTGTGAGAATTGTTTTGGAGATGTTTTTGTTTAAATGTTAATACTGATAGACCAATAGTCTTTAAACTTGATTTAGCTTTGATTGATTCATCCTTTTTTGTGTGGATTCTGATGGTAAGACATAGAATTATAATTTGGAAGCACTTTTTTTTAATGAATTTGGTAGCAAAAATGGCTTGTTAGCAAATAGAAATATGCATTACTGATGCAATTTTTGAAGTCAAATTTATGTTATTTTGTGAGTTGAAGTTGCTAAATATATGTTACAAATATTGCAAGTTGCTGCATATTGGTGATAAAAAATAAGCATTCCAGCTGCATATTGTGCAGCTAAAATAATGCAAATTTATGACAATAAAACTGTAGCATTCCTGCTGCTTATTAATAAATATATAGATATGCTTATTTTAAGAATGTTGCAACATTCTTGTTTGATCATCTCTTGAACTTCCTATAATCACACAAAGTGATTTTGGCAAAACCTTATACAAATGTGTCTGTGAGTGGATTTGATTCAGTTTTGTTGCTCTTATGAAGTATTATTACTGTTTGAACTTTTGCAATTTTTCAAACGCATAAATTTAGTGTAGTGATTGTAAAAGTCATGGGAGTAAATATTTGAACATTTGTTGAAGCTGTTTTGAACATAATTTGAACCTTTTCGACTTCCCCATAACCTTCGGTAGCACGACCGAGACAGCGACGGGCTGCGGATGAACTTGTTATATTTGGGCTAATGATAAGTGCCACTTCTCTTGCTTTACTTTGCATTGCAGCTTTATTTTGAAATGTGGATTAGTCAAATGCAAGACACTAAATTCAAAAAATATGGAGATACTTCATTTTTAGCCAACAAATGCAAAGTATGACAGAGAAAATAATTACCAGTCTTAAATATTTTGTGAACTTTTTCTGAACAGTTTGATTCCTTATAGTATCTATTTTGCTATAAATTATCGTTTAATTATTGATCATTTTATTTTGGAACTTGAGTTGAGCATATTTGTTTAAATTTAGTTTAGTATATGTGTGAATAAGTAATGAATAATTTTGTGAAAAATTATGAACATCATCTGAAATTTCTTTGAACATATTTCGTACAGTTTGTAAATAAGTTTTGAACAAATATTGATCATGTAATGAATAATTATTATATATATATATATATGTATTGAACATGTAATGAACAACTATTAAACGATTGGTGAACAATGTTTATATTATTCTTTTGCTGACATTTTTTCTGTATTTTAATTATTTTTTTATTTAAAATTTAAAAAATTAATTTTTCAAAAAATTTAATAAATTATAATTCAAAACAAATTAAAATTTAATATAATTTAGTCAAAAATAAAAAATTTATATTTAAAAAAATTAAATAATAAATAAATATAATGACAAATTAAATTTTTATTTAAATTTTTTTTTAAAATTTAATTTTGGAATTTTTAATTAATTTATTATTATTTTAATATAGAGTGTGTTATTTTGGTAGTTAATTTAGTTATTGTGCTATTTTTAGAGTGTTTTTGTAAAAGAGACTATTTTTGTCCCATTTTCTTTAAAAAAAATTGCTTTTTAAACCTTAAAATTTGAAAGAACTATTTTTGCAGTTAAAACTTTCAAACGTACTATTTATATCATTTGCCCTAAAAAAAGTCTTACAAAAAATGGTGTCGACAATTAAAATAATTACCAAAAAAGGTCTCATTATCTAAAATGATAATTTAAAAGAAGAATGAACACTTGAATAATTTATTTTACAAAAATTAACATTTAGTTAAATTATTTAACAAAAAATAAAAAACTATGTATAATTATTATATACTTTTTGTAAAAATATAAAAAAAAGTATACTTATTGTATGATTTTTGTACCACTATTATATAAATATATACAACTATTGTATTATTATACAGATTTTGTACAAATATATACAATTTCTGAAATATTATTGAAATTTAATAAAAAAATATTTTTCTTAATTCTAACTTGTCTTGATTTTTAAAAATAAAATATATATAAATATTACAAAACTGCCTAAACCTAATAACACCATTTCATAAACGGCAGTCAACAGTCCTTTCATCTCCCACGATTCCTTTCATCTCCCACGGTCCAAGGATGTTGCACTGGACATGGAAAAAGAAGATCGACTGGAAAACCATCTATTCCATCATAGCTTCACCAGATGTAAGACCATTTAAAAATTGAAAAATAGTACATATATATACTGTTATATATTCCTCTATTATTTGGTATATATAATTTATATATACTGTTATATATACTCCATAAACAGTATATATAACTCATATATACTGATATATATATATATATACCTCATTTATTTGTTATATATAACAGTATATATAACTTATATACATTGTTATTTATACTTTATTATAGAGTAGAAGTAACAGTATATATAAGTTATACTAGTACTAATATATTTCAGTACATATAAAGCATATATACTGTTATATATACTTTATATATACAAGTATATATGTTAATAATTTATGTATATATACCGATATGTAAGTATATATATCAGTATGTATAAAGCATATATACTGTTATATATACTTTATATATATCAGTATATATGTTAATAATTTATGTATATATACTGATATATATGATGTATATATACCATCATATATCTGATTTTCTGACATTATATTTTACATATTGAAACAAAAAAAATTGTCGTGATAGATAATGAGTTAGAGGCAACATCATCAACATCATCTGAAACTGATGATGAAGATGATAGTGATCATGTTCACAATCAAATGGAAGAAGAAGATCATCAAGAGGAACCAAATATGACCAGAAAAAGAACATCGAAACAAAAACTTGATGATTTGGAAAAGGAAGTGACAGAATTGAGAAGAGACCTCAATCAAATAAAAGAAGATGTGAATGAAATAAAAGAAGACATTAAGCATCTTCTAAGAATGGTTACTCCTTTATATGAAGACCACATTAAGAAGGATGAGACTGAAAATGAAATATCAAACAATGAAATTGATGAAGAAAAAGAAAGCACTGAAGAACAAAGAAGAAAAGAAAGAAAACAAAAAATAGACATGAGGAGAATGAATCAGAGATGCACTCTATTGGAGACGACATAATAGATGTTGTCCAACGTATAGAGACGGAGTACGAGAAAAATCTTCAAGAATAAAGAAGAGCATCTGAAGTGTCAATAGACTCTACCACCCAGGTTTGATCTTTTATCCTATGAAACTGTGATTAATGTTTTGTAAATATATAAATTGAAATGAATATTGTAGACAGTATATATAGACTATATATACTGTCATATATACCAACACATACAGAGTATATATAACAGTATACATGTCTTATATATACTTTCATATATTGAGTTTGAATTAATTTGTGGATAATGTTACTGAATATTGTTGTGTTTAAACATAAATGTATAGACAATATATATTACTCATATATACTTTCATTTATTAAGTTTGAATTAATTTGTGGCAAATGTT
>CANUEY010532996.1:0-41972 GCA_948099555.1 Croton setiger
AAGACACAATAAATACAAAAAATAAATATATAAAAAAAATATATATATATATATATATATATATATATATATATATATATATATATATATATATAGGAAGATAAATTTTTTAATATATTTGAAGAATATAAATTTATAATTTTTTTTCATTACAAAAATTTGAGAAAATTGGCAGCCAAATGCATTCCCCCAAGACATTGTCTGTGGAAAAAAAAAAATTAATTAATTAGTAGTAATAATTAATAATCTTGAAAAAAGTGAAAAAATTCATGCATATTGTAACTAATTAACTGTAATATTCCCTTCCTTCCATTTTAAGAACTGTGTGTTTCAGAAATTGCTTCTTCTGCTTCAGCTTCACATGGTGCTGACTAATGGTGCTTCTAACAAGGCAATTAAAACTGGTCTAGAGTGCCTGTACATAGATTTGGTTTTTTGGTCTTTGCCTATATTTTTAATTTAATTAACTCATTTTCATCAAATTAATTAATTATTATATATTTGCTTCAAGGAAACCATAATATTTAATTATTATTTCTTGTAGATTAATTTAATTAACTAACTTTTGGTTTATTATAATTAAGCCAGCAAAGTCATCATCTAAGTGGTCGGCAGCATCCAGATATTTGTCAACCATAATTTCATTGGGAATTCAAATTCAACAATTATATTTTATATTTATTCGTTGATCTTGTCTATTAATATTTTAATCATTGGTCTCTTATTGCTCTTTTTTTTATTTAAATATCATTAGTCATGGAAAATTACACCTTATTATGAGTGATTTAGTTTCAAATTATATAAAAAAAAAAAATTGACAAATATGTAATAGATTTTGCTTCAAACTTTTAAAATAAAATTTATAGTTTAGTAAACTAGTTTGAAACCTACAATAAACGATATATAATTTAGAGAAAATTATATAATTGTCCTTGAAATTTGATGAAATATATTGTTTAATCCTATAATTTTAAGAAAAAAATCTTTTTATCCATATATATCAAAATTTTTAACATTTTATTATAATAAAATTTCAAAAATTACTATTTATTACAATTTTCCGTAATTAATTAACTTTTTTTTTGAAATATTTTTAAATTGAAATAGACCACAGGTTCTCTATACTTTTAGGCAGCCCTTTAGCTGGGCCAAAATGGGGCCCATTGGCATCTTGGTGTTGTGCTTGGTTGGAGGCAATTGGTGTGATTTCAGGAGGAGCTCAGGTATTAAGGTATTACCTTAACTAACTAATTGCCAATAAATTACCAGAGTAAATCCTGAAAGAGAGTAAAAGATTTACTAGTAAATGGTAAATTATTGTTGCAGGCATATTCAGGATCACAGGCACTAGAATTGTCAACAGGAACAAATAAGGGAGGAGGTTACTTTGCTTCAAAAGGGGTAGTCTTGTGTATGTATATAGATTTTACACTATTATGGGCAATTCTCAACACTTTTGCTTTGCAAGTCATTGCATTTCTTAGCATTATCTTCATTTGGTGGCAGGTTTGTTTGTGATCTGAATTAACTTCATTTGATTTAAAGGGTGTTTTACATTACTTAAAAACAACTTCTATCCAGACTTCTTTTTCCACTTATAAGATATATTTTAGGGAGTGTTTGCCAATGTTACTTTTTATAAAAACAGCTTAAAAGCTAATTAAAAAGTCCAGATAAATAAAAACTGACTTTTAAGTTAAAAAATATGTGTGCTAAACACTCACTTAATGAAAGCACCAGAATTTTGCTTTTCAAAAGCTAAAAGCAAAAGCTTTAACACACCTTAGTACATAATTAAGAAATAATAATGCTTGCACTAGTAGCAACACCCACACAACCAGTTTCATGTGTTCAGTCACTTTGAAACAGCAATAGAGGAAACTGGGTAGCAGCAAACCTTATGCAGTAATAATGTCTGTATTGCTAAGTAATTACTGCCTGTATGGTTTATGACACTGCAACTTAGACGTGGCCATTGGCCGGTTCGGCCCGGCCGGCCCGCTTGAACCGGCCCGATCCGTCAAAAACCGTAACCGTCGGAACCGTAACCTTTGAATCGGCTGGTTCACGGGCCGGTTCAGGTTCAATGAATTTTGGAACTGGAACTGTGGGGAATTGCGAAACGGACTTGAACCGCCTGTTCCGCCTCCCCAGACTACCGGTTAACTGGCCCGCTAGCGGTTAACCGCCAACTGCCGATTCACCGGCCCGGCGGTTCGGCTTACCGGTTCCGGTTCCACCCCTCTTGGCCCGTGGCCACCACTACTGCAGCTCATTTAACTGAGGAAACAAAAGGAGCAGATAGAACTGGACCTATTGCCATTCTTTCTAGCACTGGAATCATTTCTGTTTTTGGATGGGCTTATTATATAGCTCACTTTCAGCATCAAGGTATGTATACTAGTCAATGTTATTACATCTGGTTACAGTTCGGTATCTAGCAATGAACTCATGGTTCATGGTCCAAGATTAGCCTTGAACCGAATTGTGGTTGAGCAGTTCAGGGAAGGTTTTTGAACTGGCGGTTGAGGGCCAGTTCACTGTTGCCTTGTGGTTCGGTTCAGGTGCATTTTCGACGGCTTGAACATTCTGTTCACAGTCAGTTTTTGGACAAAGTTTAAAAAATAAAAAAGTGAACCCTTGGTTTGGCCAGCAGTTTGAGCAGTTCCCTTCAGCAGTGGGCATGTTCCGGTTCAGAATAGCCTATTCAAATTGTCCAACTCCTAACCAGCCCCTAACCAGGTCTAATCAACGTGATGTCAGACTTAAGTTAGGACTTAGGACTAGCTAATTTGACAAGAATTTAATTGAATAATTATTGCAGGACCCCAACTGTTTATTTGATACAAGCAATGAGACCGGCAGGGCACTAGCTCCTGCACATATATATGCATTTCATGGAAGGTATCATAATTCAGCTTGGAGCTATTGTTTTCTCTGTATCATTTGGGGGTCTTTCTTCTTCTGTGGACTCTCAGTAACTACTAGTGCTGGCACTGAGTGGTAAGAGACGCTGATTTGTCAACTCAAGAATAGGCTTTTTCTCATTCTAATTCTTAATGTAAAATGGTAATGTAGGTTTATTCTCTCTCAAGAGAAGGGAATTCCATTTTCACACCCGTGGAGAAGAATTGACCCAAAATACAAGGTTCCAAGAAATGCAGTTTGGCTATCTGCAACAATAGCAATAATTCTGGATTACCCATCTTGAAGCTCGACTAAATTTTCACAGCTATTTTATCAATAAGTACAGTTGGATGGGTAGGAAGTTATGCAGTACCAATATTTGCAAGGCTAGTGATGAATGAGAAGAATTTCAGACCTGGACCCTTTTATTTGGGCAAGGCAAGAAGGCCAATTTGCTTAGTGGCCTTTGTATGATATGTTCTACCTGTTCTGCCTTCCTTTTGCCAACCACATACCCTATTCAATGGAAAAACTTCAAATATGCTCCAATTGCTGTTGGAATATGTTTGTCCACAATCATGCTTTGGTGGACCTTGGATGCCAGGAAATGGTTCAAGGGTCCTGTCAGGAATATCAATTTCCAAAATGGACACTTGTAGAGCATTATTTTACCTTTAGTTCAACAAATTTAACATTGGTGTTTATATTCAGCAGAATGAAAACTGGTTATGAATTTTCAAAACGTTCATTCCTAGACAAGAGGACATAAAATGACAACTAGAGCCAAGTACAGAATGCAGAAAACATATTAACATTAGTACCAGTCCAATAACTTATGACAAAATAATCGTACATCTGAGAGAATAGGACAGCCATGTTCTATGCTACAATATTCCTGACGGGCGTATGCCCATCATTGGCACTCTTACTAATATCAAGTCAATTGATTGTATGGTTATTACCTTGAGACAGCCCCTCTCTATGGAGAGGACGAGCCGAGGCATCAATGCACTGTCCTTTATTCCAAAGGAACTTTTCTTACCATGACCATGGCAGGAGTCTTTGCATACAAGAAATCAATAAAGGCTGACAAAAAGGGGAAAAGGATATAAACTTTGATACCTACCCAGTTCCAAAGTTTTCCTCTCAAGTATACAATCAGCTCAAAATTTGTTTTGACTTTTCATTGGGCAGATTAGCATTGCTGGGCAAAAGTTGAACCTCTAGCAGAGCAGCATTCTCAGGAGCTTCCAATATTTACAATGTCCTTGACATTACACCTATAATCAAAATCTATGCAAGAATTCATCTTTGCAACTTTGTTCAAGATTGTGAGAGAACAAAGCACCAAGAGTACTTATGCAAATAGCATGTCCAGTAAGAGCTGGTAGCATAGAGTGAAATAAACAAATAAAAAACATATAAAAGAACAGAGTATAATGTCAATATATTAAAAAAAATGCATGCGTCTGACTTTCCAAAGTTGCATCGTCGTCCTTTGTGCTGGTCGCGGTTTCTACTACTATTTTCTTATCATTCTAGACAGACTTAATATTGTAGACAATGAAACAAAACACCCTCAATGTTATTCCCTGAGACACCATGTTTGAACTTCAATTTCTCATTCAGTCTTCATATACATATATATATAGTTGTTACCATTTCGGTATTTAGACTTTGGCTGATTTTCCCCAAGTATAGTATAATAATGCAGCCAAGTAAAAAAAAAATGAAGGAATTATTCATTATATTTGACAATTTATGTCTCTTTTGTTGGGGTACACATTGATAAATTCATAAAGAAAGGTAGGTAACCTAATTGGTCAAACCTGGGAAGTAAGTTCGATTTTATTTAGTTTTTCAGCAATTGGGGAATTCCTTAGGCAGGCATAAGCTTTCCACTATTTTCCCATTTGCTAATAAGAAGAGCAAATATTTTACGCTAACAAATACAATTTTGATTCCCACCGATACTCTAAATTCTTTTTTACTTCTGCTACTTCTCTTCTCTCCCACCCCACTGTTTCCCTCAACCGTTCTAAATTGTAATTGCAACCTTTATGCATCAGTACAGTTTCATAAAAGCATGTAATAACAAGTTCTAAATTGTTTCCTTATTAACTGGCCTCGAGCATAAAAGAACAGAAAGCACCTTACATATTATGAGTAATGTGCCTTATGATACAAAGAGTTCCTGGGACTCTGTTGGGGAAGACCAGTACTGGAAGAGAGTTTCAACAGTTAGTCTCCGAGTGGCGCTAAGCATTGAAATAAAAAATCGACATCCATCGATTTTGTATTCTTCAAGAGGATTTCTGTGCCCAAAACTTCTAACATTTACCTGTCAGATATTCCATTTAAGTTTCAGGCCTATTAAAAGCTAAAGAGAAACAAAGGAATTGACAGAAAAAACATAGTACCGCTGAACTGAGCTTGTTCATATTTATCAGATGATCCCTCCAGAAACAATCGAGAGTCTTCAAAAGAACAGCCCTCTACAGCAAATTGGTGAAAAAAGTTCAGATACCGAAACATGTGAAAGGAAAGAACATCATACTAGTGTTCATTTAGGAGGATCATAAAATTTGGCACGTTTTTGCAAGTGTATTCTCATCAATGATCAATGATACGCACTCTCTCTCTCTCTCTCTCTATGTGATTACAGTTCATAATCAACAAGGAAGCATCATGTTCATAAAGTATTCAAGGAAAAGCTAGCAGCTACTATCATACTTGAATTATACCACTCACTTTGATTTGCCAGTTAAAAACAAAGAATTCACATTGCAACTAGCTGTTAAATGGCCTAAATGTTAAAAAAGATATTTCAGTATATTTTGCTACTTCATGTTCAAGAACATATGATACCTCAGGATTTGGCTGAATTAAGCCCAAAATAAACCATGTTTCTTTTTTAATGTAAATTTGAGCACGCTTTATTTTTCCATAGGTGCAGTAAAATATATAAGATTATGCAAACGTGTGGAAGAAAGTGGGAGGAGAGGGAGAGGGGAAGAGGGAAGCAAAAGTAGAAAAAGGGCTTAGCCAATTAGATTCAAGATGTATAATTGTAAAAATATAAAGTACAAATTAGAGGAGGCAAATTTGAGTTTAGGAAAGTTTAAGGGGTGCAAGTGTATATTTAATATTTTGAAAATATGATCCGAATTTATGGGAGAATCTGAATTGTTATAAGCATGAGGAGGAGCCAAACCTAGTTCAAAAGGTTTCCATTCACAAAAAGAAGAAACAGTTCGAACAGTGTTCTCTGCTCCTCATTCCAGAGCTATCACTTAATGGAAACAAAAAATTATTTTATTGCAACAAATATTCCAAATAAGTAGTTAGAAATCCAAGAGAGCAGAGAAGGCTCATGGGGAATCCAATTTTGCATATATGCACTGGGAATCAATATCCAGAAAGTGTCATCCAGTCCACATGAAAGAGGCAGTTGATAAGAAACTCACCTCAATTTCTTTGATATATGCATCATCATAACCAGATTCTTGTGCAGCATTCCAATAAGAAGCTATTAGGAAATCACCGAGGTACTTGCGAAGGAGATTAGTAGTTGTTCGGTGTCCTCCATTCCTACATTACAAGTCAGAGCAGCATGGAACTTAAAAGCTGGTATGGTATGCAACACCAAAGAATATAGCCACTATGATAGCCCTCACTTGGTCAAATCATCAGAACAAATAGTAAGCCAACGCTTTAATGAATGACATTTTCTACGGATTCCTCGAAAAGCATTTGGAGGCTTTGGCAAGTTTGGAAGGTAAAAGTCATTAATATCTATAGAGCACGATCCATCCAGTTGTAGAAGAGATTTCAGCAATATTTCCTCGGTTATCCCGGAAAATGAATCTGGGAAAAACATCCGACTAAAGTAAAATAAATCCTAACATATAATGACTAATTGGCCCTCATTCAATACCAATAACAAAGAAATATACAAAAGATCTAAAATTAACTGACCATCCAATAACATTCCCCCAATAGAAATGAATTCACTCAAAAGCTTATCCAATCTCCATCTCCGTGGATGCTATCAATCAGAATTATAGATATAAATAAACTAAAATAAACTAATGATAAGAGCCATGTTATTGTCTATTTATGAATTACCTTCATGGGATCAGCACTGCCCAAGACAAGCTCATCTACTACAGCTTGCATATACCTAAGAAGCAATGAATGCCAATAAGTAGTTGTAAGAAAAGACTATAAAACTTCATACAAATACCAGGAAAATCAACAATGGTATGACTTTTTGCAAACTAACATTTGTAATAACTATAGATAACAGAAATCCAGAACACCCAACAGGACAAGAAAAAACCAGAAACTGAAACAGAAGATGCATTTCTTTAAATCATGTTATCCAGGATGCCAGGATAGCACAAAGTCGACATGATCCCGATTCTAACATTTAAATGCAAGATCCTTGAAATTAGAAGTATAGGCAGCTATCCTTTATTACTTGAATTTTACAATTTATCATTGCTTATGGTATTGCAAATTATATATTCTGTACTATTATTACTATTTGAAAAAGGGGTATAACAGGAAGTCACTCTGACAGGTTGTCTGTAACACATACTTCATCATGCAATATCAAGTCTGCATAACTATACTGGTATGCTAACTGAATGAGCATGTAAATAAATGAAAAATAATAGATAAGATAAGAATCTTTCATGTCCTAGACTTGGCTTGTTCATTTACTTTCCTTTGCTTTTCCTATACTCAAAGCAAAATGCAAATTGTTTGGTCCAGAAGCAAAAGGCAATAATATTAACTTATTGAGTGCAAAGAACTGTAGTTCTTATTCTTCAACTTGGATTTAAGCAAAATGTAAATTAGTAGATACAAAAAGCAAGCGACATATGCATAGCAGCGGTAGAATTTAAATACTATAATGTTGTTGAAAGAGTTCAACCTTGTGCACAAAATGGGAGCACTTGTATGCATTGAAAGCAGAAAGTAGGTCAAAATTGCAATGAAAGTTACATAATTAACTGAATGGTACAAATAGCTAAAGAAAGTTACAGAAAGAAAAATATGGGAAAGCTACTCACAGGCATATGTGTTGGGAACAACTTTCATCAGAACCTGTTAAAATTAATTGCCTAAGTTCATAGACATGCTTTCTTTGTACCTGTAGGAAAAAAAAAGGCTTAAGGGTTGATGTTTTGTGAAGTGAATTTTTTGAACATTCGATAATTAGTTCACTTTACACAATTATTTTGGAGTTTGTGAAAGAAATAATTAGAAAAAGTCATTTATTGGCACTCACTTTATATAGGTTCAAATCATTAGAGTTTTTGCAATTGATAAAACATCAGGGCAAGTCAAAACAGGCGCCTTTGAACAAAGGGAACTCAACATATGTGCTATGAAGGCAAGTTAGCAGAGAAAAATAGAAAGGACAAAACTCTTGCTCTCACTTGCATACCTCTAATACTTCATCAAACTCAACCAGGCTCTTTCTTATGCCAAAGAAGTACTTTTCCGCATTGATTTGCAGTGCTAAAAGCTGGAATGTTACAACAGTTCAAGTTTGTAGTGTGCTTCTCGAGAAAAATGAGATACAATGATAAAAAAATAAAAGAGCGATCCTTGAATATGCACACAAGCCAAAAACTACCTGTTTTACAATAACATCACCTTCAATTGGTGTATCCTCATCATTAGTTATCCTTGATATCAGCCTCACTGCCCACTCCGTATCAAAATTAAACTTTTGGAACATTTCATCCTGCAAACTGTTTAAAATATAGAACTGGAGTCACATAAAGTGCACTACCATTTAACAACCAAAATACAGGCCCACTGCTATAAAATTTGGAGAAGACATAATTAGAAAAAAAAAAAAAAAAAAAGAAGCTAGGAGGATAAAACCAGCATCAAGCAAAAACCCAGGTATATACGTTTTTATATAGCTATGCAGCCAACTGATCAAGATTAGCCAGCATATTTTTTCTAACTTGATCCCCTGTCTCAATAAATACTGCTAGGTGACCATCTCTGGAACTTACAGTAAAGTCCTCAGAACATGCGAAACAAAACAAATTGGCACAAGAAATGACATATCTACTACTTACGGCTCACCATACAAAGATTTAGGGCTTTTTACTTTTTCTCTAATGTTTATTCTGTACCTTAATATAACTTCTCTGAATGAATAAATGCAAGTTGACCTTTCAATCTCTAGTTACTCTAGCACATAAGTTCATTTCCAAGAGAAATCACCATGATGGGTAAAGAAGACAGATTCACTCTAGCGAATGAATAAACCATATAGCACTCAGATCTTTTTCATGTTGCACAGATTCTTCATCTAAACCATGAGATACTGGTTTCATAAAACTGTACAGATAGTGTGGTGGCCCTAAAAGTAGGCTATTATGTAAAGGAAAATTTTCTATAATGAAACCCACATTAAGGACAACTCCTCAATAGGCAATATATTTCTATAACATAATCAGTAAAAAAACAATAATGATGATAAGAGAACAGGAAATATTAAGAATATCATAGACCAATACAGAATATATTACCTCACCATAAACCGTGTGGATCCAGGATCTCCTTGCCTTCCTGCTCTTCCACGAAGCTATTTTTGGGGGAAGGCGAACAGTGCTTATAAGTGACGGTAAAGGGAAACAAAAGAACATATCGCCAATAACTATTTTATTTTTAGATCCTCAAGATTGAAAATTTTGTTATTGTTGAGAAGATCAAGAATGAACTCTTGAACAGATTACTTTAAGTTCTGGCCAAGCAACTGTGGAAAGCATGAACCCGTAAAAGAAAGGCAATAGCAACAACAAAAAGGAAAACAATGAAGCAGTAACATGCATCACAAGATGCTCATGATCATCATGATCTAGCTATAAACTCATTTACCTATATTTTTAGTTGTCATTAAACCATAAAAGAGAACTAGACCACTAAAACACCAAAATGCAACTGCAGGAAATCTTATGTTTTAGTTTTCCATGGAGCAATTGACATTGTTTATTCATGGCAAAATAAATGCATCTTTTAAAGTACAGCACTTAGAAACATCTAGTCTGAATGGTTATTCTTTAACTATTGTCAATTTGTGATGCATCATTGGCCCCAACTTGAGCAACATTTCCCTATAAGCCAAAGAAAGTGCCTCCCATATGTAGAAGCACAATTCCATAAATTTATTATATTTGCTTCTACGAATAGCTGACTTGCTTAATTACTCACCTGGTTATCTATTCTCCGAGACTCGTGTAATGATGTCCCAATCACATGGAGCCCCCCAAGCCTTTTCACTTCTGACCCTTCATTGAAACAATGCCCTTCACAGTCCTTCAGAACTGATAAATAAGCAAGTGCAATAGTTGGGCCAAGAGGATAAATTTCAGACTGATCGTTAACAAGCATCTGTAGCTCTTCCATGCTCCTGGATTGACTCATTTCCACAGACTCTGATATGATTGACTTTGCCTCCTGATAACTCCAAGTCTTACCCTCACTTTTGCCAACATATTTAGCTAGGGAGTTCACAAAGTGAATATAATGTCATTACACTCATAGCACATTTCTCATTTACAATATACATATCATCTGAAAGATAGGTAGTTCAAAAGCTGTCAAGTTGAGACACACACCCATCAATGCACTCCTTCCGAGCAGAGCCAGTGATGTTAATCCAACCTTTATGTTTGACATTACCTACACAGAAATAGAGATTAAAACTTGAAAAAATCGGCATGGTTCCCATAAGTAACCAAAAGAAATCACCTTTTGTGACATCTTCTCGCCGTCAACTTCAACATCAGGAGCTTGTTGAGTTAGATGAGAAAGCAACCTTTCCTCTAAAATTTCTTTGGCAAGCATCTACAAATATTGTGGTAAGTGAAGATAAAAGAAATCACATGCTCCTTGAAATTAAAGGAAAAATCAAATCCAGAACTCGTAAAGCAGATATGTAAAGACTCAATGAAAACAATGTTTGCCATACATCCAAGTTTCACAAGGTGAGTAAAAGGATGAAACAGGTTTATGACTAAAGAACATGAAGAACCAAATTATCCAGCAAGCACATTTACCTTTGGATTTCCTCCCAAAATTATATCAGTGCCTCGGCCAGCCATATTTGTAGAAAGAGTAATGGCATATTTCCTTCCTGC
Organism: Croton setiger; assembly: GCA_948099555.1. Taxonomy (NCBI): domain Eukaryota; kingdom Viridiplantae; phylum Streptophyta; class Magnoliopsida; order Malpighiales; family Euphorbiaceae; genus Croton; species Croton setiger. The sequence continues at coordinate 11,082 of CANUEY010532996.1, forward strand.
TTGGGCAATAATTTCAGCTTCCCTTGCAGCATACTAAGGGAAAACAACAGAAAAAAAGGAGGGGTAAAAAGACTGAAGAGGAAGCAATTAACATGAATAGCTAATATTAATATAGCAAACTGCAGGCAAATTGATGAAATTACTGGTTAAGTTTTGTCAACCTTGGGTCGTGCATTAAGTACATTGTGAGGGATTTTCCATTGCTTCAGCAGATCCGACAGATGTTCAGAATTCTCAACACTGTAACAGAAGGAGAAGGATTAGTAAAAAATCTGCTTGCAGATAAAACTTCTAAGATAACATCTAGTACCGCTGTTCAGCATTAAAAGAATATGAAAGTGTAGATTGTACAAAATTCATATTATATTCTGCATTTATTATGTAAAAAGAAAATAAAACGAACTGATATGATATAATGTCAGTATATTCACCACAGTTACACTGTAATAAAAAAAATATATTATTTTCTATATAAAATTAGCACTAGAAGAAAACAAACTGATAGGGAATAGAGGATAAATACTATTTTTGGTCGCATCTATAGTGTATTCTATTGTTAGGTTTATGCTTCAAAAACGCAGAGACTGACAAATTTTTGGCTTACTTCTAAAACCACTAAATCTGGATTTCATCTCTCAACTACTTATTGTGAAGGGAAAAGAAACTTCTCATAAGTAATCTATCGTAGATTGGTATGTCTGAGACATAGTAATAGCTTGTCACACACTCTAAAGAGGTGTTAGTCGGTTGTGCGATCTCATAATAGCTACCAAGTCCAAGGAATATTTGGTTAGCATGAATGCAAGAGCGATTCCAGAAACTTACCTGGTTGTCCCTACTAAAACCGGCCGACCCAGTCTAAACATATATTCAATTTCTTGACGGACATGCTCCCACTTCCCACGAGCAGTCTGATTGAGTTCGTAAAAATAAATTAAAAAATTTGGACCAGTTGGTACATCATAAAAGTGGACTTGTAAAACCCCTACCGCAAAAGCTTGGATGGGTAAATCTTTACGAATATTTGGTAAATTTGTGGGCACATCAATTACTGGCATCTGGAACATTTTCAAAAATTCTTTTTCCTGAACGATATCACAGAAACTTCAGTGTAAGACTTATGCATGATAACTAATACAATTGCATGTTAGTTACATATAATGCACAACCCAAATGATCATCCTTACTTCAGTTTTTGCTGTCCCAGTCATTCCAGAAAGCTTTGGATAGAGCTTAAACAGTGACTGGTAAGTGATTTGTGCCACAACAACCGAATCAGCCTAGCAGAGAAATTTGAAACTTTTAATTGGATAAAATAGTTAGCCTTCAGTGTAATTGTTGCAAGATAAAATTTAGGAAAAACAGCAATCACTATCTATTTTTATACCTGAATCTTAAGACCTTCTTTTGCCTCTACAGCCTGGTGAATTCCTTCAGACCATCTTCTTTTCTCTTCAACTCTCCCTGTCAACTGCATAAAGTTTATAAGTCCCTCGAACATGAATTTGTGCATTAAACACCAGACATACTTGCCAAAGTAAATAGAGATTTTAAAATAGCAGGTGTTAAATGACAATGAAATACCTCGTTTATTATAAGTGCCATTCCATTTCTAACAATGTATTGAACATCTCGCCGATAGAACTCCTTAGCTTTCAAAGCATTCATCACAAATCTGCAATATTTCACAGATGAAATTGGAGTGACTTGGTACGTCCATTCAATATGTAAGAGTATAAATTATATATTGCAAACATCATAGTTTAGACTGATAGTCAATCTACTTATAACAACTTGAATAATTCAAACATTACAGAATGCAAACATTACAAATCTGTAAGATTTCACAAATGCAAACATCACGGTTCCATTGGGAAAATAATCACCTGGCCCAAGGATCATTCTCATCCCACAAGTCATTTGTTTCAAGAGCCATTTCAGCAAGTGCTATTCCTTCCTCAGTCAACTCCACTGAATTATCTTTAAGCTCAACATTGTAATGCTGTTTTCGCAATTAATTTGTAAGTTGATTAATTTTATTGTGTTTGGTACTTAACCTAAATACAACCACGTTACATGAAATTATAGAAACTACAAAATCAGAAAGGAAGTGCACACAAGACTCACAAGGCCACGAACAAGTAGTTCAGCCACTTTAGCAGCAACTGGATATCTTGCAGCATCTTTATTAGCCTAGCATAAAGAAATAGAGGAGACAGATCAAATTAAGAAGTTATTTCTCCAATGGCAAAGATTCTATCACTTAAACAGACAATTAGTATTTAGTAAGCTGTTACCACACTGATGATTCTGAGATTTACAACAGATAGTTACAACTTCATATGTGCGATATTATTAATGGGCAATGTGTTCATTACCTCTCCACTTATCAATAATGGATTTCTCCCTTCATCGATGAGAACTGAATCAACTTCATCAACTATTGCAAAATGAAATGGCTTTGGCCTGTTTTTTCACATACAGAATTAGTATTCCAGAAAATAGAAATAAGGAACAAACTCTAAACGCTATCTGTAAAAAATACCATCTCATTACAAGCTGTTCATTGTTTCCAGCAAGATTGTCTCGTAGATAATCAAAGCCAAGCTCCTAAGGCATCAAGAATAAAATATCATCAAGAAAAAAAGATAAAACATTGAGGAATAAGTCAGGAAACATTCAGCCTCAAATGACTGTCAAGAGAAAAAACTCACACAAGAAAAATTGCCCTTAACACAAAGGAAAATATATAAATACTGTTAATTATATTAAGGTAAAGCAATAAACTATAGGTAACTTACAGAATTATTGGTGTATGTTATATCACATTGGTAATTTGATCTCCTCTCTTTAGCTGTCATTCCTTTCTAGAAACCCAAACAGCAAGAGATTATTGTCTACGAATAAATTGAAACATCATTAGGTCAAAACCTCAAGCAATTTAGATGAATTTATACCTGAATAAGACCAACTGAAAGACCCAAGAAACGATGCACACGACCCATCCACTCAGCATCACGTTGAGCCAGGTAATCATTCACAGTTACCACTGCCAAGAAAGCACATTAGTAATATCTAAGACTAGATTAAGGGAAGATGCTTAGATTTCTGGAACCCAAGAAATATGCTTCAACAAGAATATATTAATGAGGTATCACTTTCTTGCAAGTTTTACGTCTTAATAACATGAAATCATGTAAACAGCATTAGATTCCAAATCTCCAATTATACAAACTATACATTATTCTTTAGGAGAAACCAAGTAGTTTTTTTCCTTTATGAAGACAAACAAATATCTTAGAACACGGCAAACTACACTTCAATCCCAAACTAAATTAGGTTCTGCGAAATGAATCCTTTTTTCATTTTGCTTTGATCAATAAGCATGTAGTAATTTCAAGAAGTAGCAGTAGTTCTTTAAAACAACTTCCCCCACATGTAGTTCTATATCTACCACTTACTCAATATCCTCAACTATGAAAATATCAAATCATAAAGAGACCACATGAGGGTGAGGGATTTACATAGAACAAGATTAAACTATGTCACGCACCCTTCTCTTATTGTATCTCCAACTTTATGCTATTTACACCCTTTTCCATGTGTGAATATTAATCTTGCCAAAAACTAGATGAGTGTATACCACACTAAAATTTGCATTTCTACAATATTCATTTTACATCTCAACTTTCACAGCATCTTGGCGAAGAGGGCAGATGCATGCATCTTCATATTACAATTGCTAAAGTGTTAAAGCTAGAGAAAATTGCACTAATTCCTTATGACTAGCTCCTTACAACAATTTCCAAGTAAATTGAAGCTTATATGGCCTCATTACATAGGCAACAAAACTAGTGATAATCTTCCACCAAGATATGGCTTAAAGAAACATAAGAAGTCAAAAAGAAAGATAACTTAGAATAAGACAATATATTATGTGTCTCTTTTATACTTGAGTTGCCCTTTTATCTTCACAAACCCGTGATTACTATTTTCAACCTTGTTTAGTAAAATAAGCAAGACCCCTACTTCTAGGCATATCTGCAAAGTTACCAAGAAAGAAATGGGATTTATTCTTTTAGAAAAACAAGATTATGAAACATACCATGAACACCCTCACCAGTCAATGCATTAAGATATGCAGCCAGTGTTGAGACCAATGTTTTCCCCTCCCCTGTTTTCATCTCAGCAATTGATCCATCATGGAGAACCGCACCGCCAATAATCTGTTGGTGCAATTTGCATGGATAAGCTGAATGACATAATTCTGAGTAAATGCAGCACAATCTCTGATATACATCCAGTATATGGACGTATGAAAATACACATAAAAGTAAACCTGGACATCAAAATGGCGCATTCCAAGTTTTCTTCTTGCAGCTTCACGAACAACAGCAAAAGCCTCTAAAAGATAGAAACAGGTGAAGAAAACAAAGAATTGTGTTAACTCTCACGGTAGTCTCTAAAATGCTTCCTTTATGAATTTTAGATCAAATTAGACTAGACAGTTAGCAGTAAACCAGCTTGAATGTCTGCTAGCGTCTCTCCTCGTATTAATCTTCCTCTAAATTCCACAGTTTTATCACTCAACTAAAAGAAACAAACAAAAATCATCATCATCTAAGCAACTTAAAAAATAACCAGCCAAATACTCCACTTTAATCAAACACTCAAAACCAACAAACCTGCTCATCGGAAAGCCTCTGAATCTGCGGTTCAAGAGCATTAACTGACTCAACAAGACGATAGTAGTCCCTCACGACCCAATAGTTCAAACTAGCGACATCACTTACTTTTTTCGTCAAACTACCCAAATTCTCCTGAAAATACAAAACCAAACTGGAAATTTTGAATAATTCAATCCACACAAGCATTTCATCAAACACGGGAAAGGCAAAAAAAAAAAACCTTCAAGGAAGCACCAGGAGACGCATAGCTTCTAAAATAATGACGTTTAAACCGGAACCGAGGATGAGGAGTATGCGTTAAAGGGAAAGAAAGACTTAAGATGGGATTAATACAGCAGAGTCTGTAGGGTTTATTAGATGGTTTTGGAGAGAAAAAACAGGGACTTGAGAGAGCAGAGATTGTTGCCATTAGGTTTTCTTTCGTTAAGCCCGCATGGGAATAATAAGTTGAAGCTATGTTCGTTTTCTTCTGCTCTCCACGTAAAAGCGCGCAACTGAATAATACGCTGAAGGCTGAAGCTATGTTGAAGGCCTTTGTTTCGATCAAAGGGAAATGGAGGGAAAAGAAAAGGGGAAATCAATTATTTTCTCATTTTCTTTTGTTTGGACAAAATACAAAGAGGGAAAAAAATGGTTAGTTATAATTTCATCCTTCTATTTTGACAAATTAGCTAAATTAGCCTTAATTTTCAATATTATATTTTTAGACCATGGGAAAAACTATTCCCACAAAAAGGAAAAAAAATATAATTATTATTTAAACCGAAATCGAAACATGTAAAGTTTTCGATTCTAATTCTGTTACGATTTTTAAATTATCGGTTTCCACTGATTTTGATAATGATTTCTGAATCGTTTTCCACTGATTTTGATAATGATTTCTGAATCGTTTTCGGTTCCGGGTTGGTTCTCAGCCTAGGGCCATGACAAAATTGACCAAAAGTTTGAGAAAATATTATTATTTTTTTTTAATATTGTTGGTAAGAGTAATAATGACAATAAGGGCATTGCCGAAAAATAAAATGATAATAAGGGCATTGTTGGAATTTTAATGTTGTCGCAACAATTAAATGCGCACCCCGATTAATCCCCCAATTACTCTCGACAGACTAGACTCCAGGAGCTCAACGCTATTCTAACGAGGGATCTGTATTTCTAAGGTATGGCTTCAGTTATTCCAATCTTCTCTTTCAATTTACTGTTTGGTTTTTGTAAAATTAGATCTTTCTTCTTTCTCTCAGAGGAAATGTAGCACTGTTGATGTAGGAAATTCTTCATTTTCGAACTTCCGATCCGCATTATTGATTTGATTATTTAGGATTCCACCTGTGTTTATGATACGATTCATTTTGTGCTTGATTTCTCTATGTCTTGTCATTCAAAGTAGATTTCTCTTTACGTGTTTGATTGTAAAAATGGTCCTTTTGAATTAATTATATAATAATTAGTATTCTGATAATTGACCATATATCTAATGCAATTTTCTTTTTTGGGTATTTATGCAATATGAAGATCATGGCTGGAGCAGGAAGTTCTATGCTTTACTCCTCTCTTTTGTTCACTGTTATTCTTTCACTTCAAGAGATGTATAGAGGAAAGTTAGCATCAACAGAGCTATTTACTATACTTGGAGGCTTCATCAGTTCTCTCCTGTTTCTGGTGCTTCTAACAGTGAGTTTACAGCGTCTCATTGAGAGCCCCTTTTTGTTATGTTCGCCTAGCTGCCCTATTTTTCCCGTTCCAGCTTATCAATTATCTTTTTTTTTTTTTCTGTCATGTGACTCCCTCTGCTTCATTATGTTGTTTTATTTTGTGGGTTATATGTTTTTGCTGTTGAATTCTTGCAGTTAATCATGATTTTTCGTATAGATGTCTTCTCAACCTTTGCTATTTCATTCCCATTTTTTGTTTGTATTTTTGCCAGTTATTGTAATAATAGTAATATAAAATTTTTTCCCTCTTTCTGCTCAATTTTTAATTGATAAATTTTTGTTTTTCTTCAATCTGTGTTTAAGGTCAGTAAGTTGTTTATGGTCTTTGTAATGAAAGTTTCCTTCTTGATTATTTTATATGACTGCATCTATCCCCAGCATATGTTTTCTTCAACATTATGTCTTTTGTTGCACTAAGTGTCGGTCATGAACTTGTTTAAATGTTGTACTTCTATTCCAAATATGCTAGCTCTGCTCTCTGTTTGGTTTTTATCTTCAATGATAAATGTTGTGGATGACGATATGCATTTGCTGGCTGTTACAGTTCCTAGGGAATTTCCAGGAAACATGTGGCATGAAGACTGGATGGGGCACGGGTATGTGCATTTTGTCTAAATAATTTTTCCTTGTGTTTTCAGTCTTTTCCTTTTTTGTTAATGGAGTTACCATTGATCAAGATCACAAAGTTTAAAATGTGCTACTATCTTATAAGATGTACAACATGTTTCTCAAGGTCATTCTTGTACTCTGTCATTTGTTCTGGTAATGATAAGAAACATCTTCAAACAGAACCCTGTGATTGTCCATTTCTACTTAACCAATTCATGTTAGTTGACGCTTTTTTTCCCTTTATTTTGTGATTGATTAAGTTTAATTTAACTGGTCACTGGGTCTTAATCAAGTAAAAAACTGTCTTGCATTCTTCTAATAAATTCCAAAAATGACGTAATTGGAGCACAAAATTATAATCTCAATTGCTAACTAATATATTTTTTTGCCTTTTTCTTCCTTTTTTTCCTGTTAATCTCTGACCTTAGTTTTCTTTTATTAGTTCCACCATTGGGATTTATCTGTTTCGAGTTTTAGCATATGTTAAACTGTATTAGTGCATGATGTGTATGTTCTTATGTTATCTACTTCTCTTTTGCAGTTGTATTAGCAGAAGCTGTTGCTCTAATTGCAGCTGGAACTGTTCATCGAGTTTGCATTACTACATGGTAATGTTCTGATGGTTGTCTTAATTTACGTAATAAGCATGCATGACAGTCCAAAGAATTTGGTAGATGTTCTTCACAACTTGTTCGAGGATCTATCTGTTGCCTATGTTAAATTTTCCTAGCTGAGATGTGGAGTTGCCACAGTTAATTGATTGAGCCAATTGGACCCTTTTTTTTTGTGTGTAGTCACCTTGCAGAAAATGACTGAAACCTTCAAAGATTAAGTAACTATTGAATTACATTATCCATCCATGCCCAAGAATTGGTTTGATTAGTTACTTTTTTAGATAGTACTAGTTAAGATTTAGACTCCAAGTAGATTTGAGTTCAGATTTTCAACTTGGAGATTGTTGTCTCAAATCCTATTTGTTTAGGCTGATTGCTTTCATCCATGTATAAAAGATCCAATAAAGCATCATTTAAGCAATGTCTTTAAAGCATCCTCTTACTGTCTTTAATTTGCTAATTTTGTATTTCATTTGCAGTTTCTTGTTCTCAGTGGCGCTCCTGTATGAAGTCAATAAACTTTCTGGGGTAACACTAGCAAAAAGTGAATCGAAAACAAGAAGACACTAAGAGGATGCCTTTTTAATGTTATCATCTACTGATGTTCAGTTTCATCATCTCACCCTGTGTCTGATTGATTAAAGATTTACACTAGATATTTATCTGTGCTGCAAATTCTGCAAATGGGTTCGTATGTAGGGTGTCAGAAGATGTTAGAGAGAATTTGTTTTTGTTTTCTTCAAGAGGAAATATAGTAAATTTTGTTAGAATATTTTTGCATAATGAAACTATTTCTTCTTGTTATCAGTCAGTTGTGTTATTGTGCCCCATTCTGATAGCACACATTACAGAAGAGTTTTCTGCATTCATGAAACCTTGCCATTCTTAACAAGAAGCAAGCACGCGTCATTCTGCTTGCCATTTGTAAATCCTAGCCAAAGTTGAAATCTTTGCCATATCGAAAACAGAAGCATAGTCTTCTTGAACGGTATTCCCAAGAAAACTCACCAGCGAAGAAAGCAGCATCCATGAATAATCTTATCATGCTTGATGATCAACATTCAACAAGGCTTTAGTTCGTCAAGCATAGCCTATCAATCAATCCCATAACGGTTCCTTGACAAGAACATTGATTTTCTCCTGAAGAAATTTCACTACATCTTCTCTTCCTTCTATATAAGCAAATGCCTTAACTTTCCAAAAGTCACACCCGAAGGTCGAATGCCCTTTTCTATCATCTCTTCAAATAACACACAAGCCTGAGAAGCATCACCCTTCTCGCAGAATCCATTTATACGCACAGAAAAAGTGTGCATGCTTGGAACAAAGTCCTTTTTCTTCATCGATTTCCTCACCTTCAGAACCATCTCTAAGTTATTCTTTTCACAAAACATTTTTATCATCATGGTATAAGTATCTGCATCTGGCAAACATACTTTGATCATATTCCGGAATACTCTAAAAGCATCATCATTTGCTCCATATCCAATTAAATTGGTCAAAACTATATTGAAGGTTCTTGCATTGGGTTTCACCCCCTTGGTATCCATATCATTCAAGACCCTATACACATTCTTAAACTTGTTTGCTTTACGAAAAGCACCAATTAAAGCATTGTATACAATCAAATCAGTCATGATTCCATTCTTCTCCATCCCTAAGAATGTAGCAACAGCATCTTCAATCCGGTTTTCTATCCTATATGTATGAACCAATATGCTATCAATAAAGGAAGTCAGCTTACAAACAGCTGAATCCATTTCCTCAACAATGCCGAGGGCTTCATCAACGCGTCCAGCCTTGCAAAGAACATCCACCATAATTCCATAAGTCACATATCAGGATTGCAACCGACATCAACCATCTCCCTAAAAATTTCCCTTGCCTTGGGTAAATTCGTAACCTTTCCACATCCTTCAATCAAGATACTATATGTTTTGGAATCAGGAACAAATTGGTTCTTCATACTGTCAAAAATCTCTTGAGCTTTCCTCACATTCTTGGACTTGCATAAAGCAGTAAGCAAGCCATTTAATGCAGCCACGTTCGGGGGCACGGCATACTTGTCCAGCTTTTGAGCTCTGGAATACTGTCTCATAATAATGCAAAACGTTTCAACATTTAGCAATCTTTTACTCCTCATGGCATTTACAAGATCCCACATGATTTGATGCTGTCTTATGTTGGCCAAAGACTCGATCATGGTATGATAAACTTTAATGCTATGAGTATAGACGCTGCTTCTCTGCCCATTCAAAGAACCGATAGGCTACCATACCAGCATTCTGAAATTTCTTAAGAACAACTATTTCCGGGGAAACCCTAATACCATTGTTGTTCAGTGCAGTATCAAGAGTCACGGCTGGTACAGAAATCATGATTCTACATATCTTCTTGTTTGCATCCGAAATTTCAATGATGGATTCGCTGGAACTATACCTTCTAAATGATACGCACCATCCAAGATACATCTTGTTTGAAGGCTTACTAATTCTGCTACACATAGCAAAGAACGAAATAGAAAGCAAGAATCAACCTGATGCAAGAAAAATACAACATTAGAGAGTAATATAAACATAATTCAAAACCCAAAATTTTTTTGAGAACTTTTATCAGACTGTCTGCAAAAATTAGCATTACCAGAAAGAGAAAGGATCAGAAATCTTCCTCTTCAATGCGGTGATCAAAGGAATTGTTAGTCGTGCATTTGATTGAAAGAAGAAAAGAAACAGAAAACAGAGAACAAGCACCAGTCCAGCAAAATGAGTTTAGAGGACGACACATTTATTTTGGTTTAAAACCGGTTATTCTTTCCCAACGACAAGACGCACGGCAAACCCAAGTGCCACTATGAAGCTTGAATCGTTCGAAGCTTTCTTCTTTACGTAAGAAGTTGTGATGCTTATAATACTATATTTTCTTTTGCGAGATGTTCTTAATATATTTGCAACTGCAAGTTGAACAAAGGATTCGATTATATTAATGCACCTGTGTGTAGTGGCTGAGAGGTAAAGAGAATGGCTAGACTCCCACAAGTTCACCATTTTTTTTTAATTTGAATTTTCTTAATTATATACGTTTTATTAAGGCATAGGGAAGCCTGAAAATTGCTTAATGTTCAATCAAATGCTGAAAATATCCACCACAGCACATGTGCATTTGAACAAATTGTGGCATGTTGAAGTACCAATAAACTGCAAGGGCTCGTTTGGTGCGCGGATTACTGGTACAATTTAATCCAAATCATAGAATCCAGTGAAACAATATTTAGTCTCATTAATATTCTGTGGCTGTTATGGAAGGCAAAGAACAAGCTCTTGTTCAACCAAATAATGGTCCGATAATTACTTGGGCATTATTATATCTGGTGCAAGAATACAAGCAAGCAAAGCTTATAAGGTCACATAGCACAGAGACGAGCAATATGCAGAATAAATGATGGTTCTCTGGGGATTGTAGCAAGGAATCAAAATGGCCAAATGGTGCTTTGGCAAACTAAACTTATAAACCTCTTGGTTCTCAAATCACTAGCATTGAGAGCATGTCAAGTTAGCTAGTAAAAAAGGTACGAAACAACACATAATTGAAGGGAAGTGGTTCTCTGTTTTAGATTTTAACAAAGTATCAATTCCCTCTCAACTCAACACAAACACAAACAATATTGAGAAAACATCATATGTAAGTTCTTCAAAAGGTTGAGAAAAGAACAGTCAATTCATTCTACTTCCCAACATTTTACTAATAAATATACAGTTTCATGGCACTTTGAACAATGAAAGGAAATTACTGTTACAAAATTGAGATGAGTATCGATGAACAGTTCTTGATTTTATGAAGATTAATATTACAGTCATCCAAGAATTTTACAAAATCCTAAAACAGATTTTTGGGAAGGAGAGATTAAAAATCTTAACGGTGTCCCTTTGCTACACACATATGCATCAACACCTGTGTACTACCTCCAATTGACTAATCCTCCACTAGCTATACATCAACTACAAAATTAACTTCCAAGTGGTGACAACTTTAAATAATCAAACTTCGCATTGCTAAACATAACATTCAACATTTCATTTACCACACAACATTTGCATTAATAGTGCAAATTTCAAAACAAATGGATAGTTTCCGGAAAATTTCTTTATATTTAACCAACCCATTGATCGATAATGCAATAAAGCTTTAGTAGGCTTTGAAACCCATTTTGAAGGATGGCTAGTGTGATGCATAATCAATGGGTTAGTTAAACATAAAGAAATTGATCCATCTCTTACTCTAATGATCCAGAATCCAATGCCAAAAGAGTAAGCACAGATGAAAAGATAAATCATTCGCAAACTCGACTAAGACCTTTTGTCATTCTCAATCAGCCGAATTGATATTAGCTCAAAATATTAACATACACAATGAAAACCAATACCCTATTTTCAATGATTGTCAAGATAATAAAAATAAACTACTTAATTTCCAAGAAGAGATGTCAATAATGCCAGAACACCTATCACAATCATGATATTCAGAAAATAGTTTGTAGGTAGAGGCTTATCTGGACTTCCACCAACTGCTTCATATTCAGCCCGTATCTTCTGCTTCATAGCGTCTGACAATTCTCTCTGCAATGCAAATAAGCAACACAAATACTTTTATTGTATTTTATTCCTTTCTTCTTCAGTTAGACTTCCAAGTTTTGTTTTAGGTGTGATTTCCTAGGATTGCAAAAAGCTTGATCTTGCATTATTTAAAGCTAACGGCACTAGAAAACAAGAAACTTGTTTCTTAATCCTGCAGCAAGCCATGAAAAAGCAAAAAAATAAATGAACTTCTCGCAAAAGTTTAAACACCTCCACCCAAAATCTTCTTGTACGACCAAGAAAAACCAAGTATTCTGATAACAAGGAAATAAAAAGCATAAGGATTCACATATACACAACCTTTCCAGTTGAGTATTTGGCTGCTACAAACTTCTCCCCAGCAACACCATCTAGTACAATACCCTGATCATCAAAATTCAACAATCAGTTTTTTGAGTAACCAACTTGCTCCTGTTCCGCTATTTTTAATTTTTATGACTCAAATTGCCTTAAAGTAAGATTCGTGCAGGTCATCATTCAAAAGATACATCAAGACAACTAAAAAATTCTTTACATCAGCCATAAATAATTTGAAGTATTATTGTAAAAAAAAAAAAAAAAAAAAAAAAAGAAGTTTAGTAATGTACAGCAGGATAAAAATTCTAGACCTTCAAAAATGTTCAAGATAGCATTAAATGATGAGGAGACACAAAAATCAAAGGACTGAAACTGCCTAAGGTACATTAGTGTAATCATCAATCAAACAATTGGTCAAGAAAGCCCAAGAATCCTTTACACCTATATATATAGAATTGTGAGCAGCTAGTTAAAATTCAGGATCATAAAAAATTTTCAAAGGTTATGGAACTAATTGTTTTATTTTTATATGAATTGATGAAAAACTACAGGATTCATGAAAATCTGAACTGAAAAGACCACTACTCATCAACACAGTCATGATGACAAACCTCTGGAGGATTGAATTTAGCACCAAGGTTGCTGAGCTTGGCATGGGCTTCAGCATAATCCTTGAAAAATGCCTCCTTATCCTCAGCATATTTCTCAGCATATACCTGCAAAATTTGTATTACTCAGCCACCAAACATATCCCATCATGTCATGTAAACATTTCTTTCTTTAACATAATTAATCTACCTTGAATGAAGGATCTTCGAATAGAACAGCATCAGTTGGCAATACGAGCAGATCTTCATCCTTCTTTTCTTTAATATCCTGTAAGGATAAAATCACATTCAGACAAAGACAAAGGAATACCATTTTTCCATAAAAAATTTATTGTTACACTATAGTTGCAAGTTCTGGCTTCAAACCCTGAAGTAGGAGTTGTCGAACTTCAACCATTCTGCTGTCCAGGATTGTCCTCCAGGTGCTCCAGGCCCATTTTTCTGTGATAAAAAAGACAAACTAAGAATCTCTAACTCTGTTCTTGCTGATGCTGAAAGCTATTAGTAGTTTATTCATTTGCTGAATTATACCCAATGCGTTGCATGGAAAGTAACCAAAATAGGAATGACAAAAACAAACCAAAAATATATGCCTCACGTGAAATTGCAAGCTACTGCATGGGCTTAAATGTTGAAACACAGATGCTATAGGTGTCAAAAAGCTTGGACATGGAATACATTAAGCACAAAAAAATTAAGATAGTGATGCCAGTAAACAGAAAAATTTAACATATCATACTATATGTTCTCTATACTCTTTTCTTGAGATAACTATATTGAAGTATGCATTAGAAGCCGCAAAGGAATCGGAAGTTTGGCAAAGATCAATAACTTTCTAGGCAGGCAAATTTACCTCATAATCGAGTTTTAACCACCTAAATCCTTGTGAAATTGTTTTTTTTTAACTTATATCTCTACTGCAGCTCTTAAAAGGCAAAAAGTACAAGGGTAATGGTTTTACAATGATAAATAATTGATCCTTCGACACAAGACAAGCAAATTATACAGGTTTAGTGATCCAGAAACAAAAAGAGTACTCTAAATGAAATTGCGATGACGTGCAATTGAAGTACGGACACACGACAAACTTCCTAAATGAAACTAAATAAAAATAATAAACAAATTCTCAAATGTATGAAATAATAAGAAGATTATAGTTTAATACCGTGTACTTTGTCTCTGGTTTTCCCCAACCACTGCGATCCGGTCTGGACCTCCCTAAGGTGTGCGCACCAGATAAAGCCACTATTTCCTGCAAATTAAATAAAACAGTGAACAAATACTCAATAATTACCAAGATAGCATCAGTTGTAAAGCACATATAGACACAATTGAGGTTACCTTATCGTTTAATCCCATTCTGTAGAAAACTTCTCGTAAATGATCAGCAGGACTAGGGGGGCCAGCACCTAAGAATCAAGGGATTATGGTCAATCAATTATTAACTAGTGTTAAACAAGCATTTCAATCACAGAACACAAATAAATAAATCTGACTCTTATGTTTTCCTATGTATAATTTCTTAAACTTGTGTTTCTAAGTTTAGGTAATCACACAATAGCGCAGCTGAAATTCACAAGAATCCGCATTCTGTAGAGGAGGCAATAAAAGGAACATCTCTTTATAATGCAATGCAAGCAATACAACTAATGAAAAACTCAATTTACTCACTAGGAAGCCTCCCCTCCTCTGGGCACTCGTCAGGGGATGAAACATCCACCCTTCCATACTTCATGGGGATTTTGGGGCCGCCAGCTTCCTACAATTGCAAGAGAAATTCAATAGGACAATTTTGCAATCAATCGAGACATCATAATAATTCATGTCATGAGAGATAAAGACCTCTATAGCAGTAGCACTGGCCAACTGGAACAAATCTGCATATGTCACAGAAGAGTACTTGTCCTTGATTGCTTGAAGAAGCTTCAAAGCATTTACCAACCCTGAAATGCTTGCTTGTTAGAAACCAATAATATAACGCAAACTAAAGTTACATAAGATGTTGAAATGATACCTGCATTCGCTCCATGTTTCAGCTCAATTTCAAATCTAAGACTTCCATTGGCTCCACCTCTTTTTGGCCATTCCTCTATGTTCTTGTTATATGTACCAGCATCATGCCATCCCAGGCGAACCTATAATTTATTTAAACGTAAAAGATGAATATTTATATGGGCTTGAGCATCAATGATATGAGGCAATCAGGCAACAAGCAATTTGCCTAATTAAATTCTTTTAAGTTAAAAGAGTAGCCACATGCTCGCAAAGTTACTAATTCAGTCATGCAAACGGGCAAGCAGTACAAATGAAAAACCCATAGCATAGCATATCAATCACATTTCTAACACGTCTTACAAATTTTAGGTTGGAGTGACCAATATTTCATTCTATTACAAGAATTGCATTCTGCGATGCAAACCGATAGGTCTTATTACCAAATTTGTCAAACCATGTTTTACAATCAGCATTTTCCTGCACTTAAAAATATTAATTTTGAGAGAAATCCATGTGTGTCCTCAATAGCAATAAGCAATATAAATATTCAAAAAAACTATCAATCTAGAAAAATTATATGCGAAAGGGAGCATAGGCGCAACAGTAAAGTTGTCGTGACCAGAAATTCACGGGTTCGAACCCTGGAATCAGCCTCTTGCAGCAAATGCAGGGTAAGACTGCCTACGTTACACCTTCAGGTGTGCGGACCTTCCCCAGCCCTGCGTAAATGCCGGATGCCTTCGTGCACTGGGCTGCCTTTTTTTCTTTTTGAAATATTATATGCATCTAACTATTGCTTGTTCAGAATTGACGTGCAAAATAACTATGAGTCAAGCTAATTAGATATCGTAAAGCATAATAAAACATTCAATAAAAAAAGGAAGAATGAACTCAAAAAACACAAGAGCTGAATTTAAAAGAGAGATCAAACATCGAAGCAACCATAAAAGCAAATAAATATTACACTGTAAGTAAAAGCATAGAAATGTCATAGTAAGAAGAGAACCTACCAGAATAGGATGACAGAAAGTAGACTTAAGAAGCTCTTTGATATCTTCTCTCGCACTCTTCAGCTGAGCAGGATCAGACGCCGCAGCCACCGTGCTCATCATCGATCCAGTCTATGCACGACAAAAAAAAAACGAAAAATCATTACAAACAAAAGCTACTAAACAAAAGTTAACTTTACATACCTTATTGAAGAAGACATGAGGTGCGAGAGGAGATGATCGGAGACGTTTAAGAGGAGAAAATGAGTAAGAAGAGGAGGAGGAAAGAGAAAGAGCAGAGCGCGAAGAAGATGATGATGAGAAAGAAGAGAAGACGATTCGGGAACGAGAAGCGGAGGGTAGAAGACGAGAAGAAGCGGCGGCAGTAAGCGAAGCCATTGACGAGGATTGCGATAGTGTCAAGTGTGACAAGCAGTAGCAGTCTGCCATTCGCAAATTGCAATCGCTAATTATTTGTTCCTCTTGTTTCGGATTAGTGAACGTGGCCTATGGCAAACACGCGCATTTGGGGCCTGCGTTTGGTAACTGGGTTGGGTTTATATAATTCCTGCTTGTGTGTGAATTTGTCCACTTTGAAAAGATACTCGTTCTTCCTTTTTTTCCTCTTTTAAATAATTTTTTCCCTTCGACCAATGGATACCTACTACCTCGTCAATTTTTTAAAGGATACGTTCTTTGACTCACTTTCAATAAAATTCACTAGTACTAAAATAAATAAATAAATAAATATATATATATATATATAAAAGAAACAAAATGAAACATATATAAATGGAAATTGCATATGAAGTGCAGAAACATGCACTTCGAAAATTGTTTGGGGGGTTGGTGGCTTCGAAGCATTTTTCTTCATTTTGCTGGGCATTTAAGGTGAGAGTGTAGAAGGGGTAGCTTTTTGAATTTCTATAACGGTTACCAATAAATATGAAGTGGGTGGTTTTTCTAACGAAGTTTCGCTAAAATTTAAAGTTGGGACGTGTGATCTAGTAGTAATTGTGGGAGTTAAGAATAAATAGAGAAATTAAATTTTGATTTTTAAATAGGAGAGTTAGAGAGATCTGAAAAATTCATTTTCTCCTTCTGCATGCAACATTGACTAGGTTATATTTCGGTCATTTAATAAATTAAAAGCAATTCCTAATTTTCAACTATGTTTTCTCATATTTTAGGTGCATTCTACTTCTTATACATCATTCTACAATAACATCCGCGTTAGTCAAACAGAATTCAATTATAAAGTTAGCCGCACTTATAAGTGAAATGCACATTACACCTGAATACTAAATGCTAAAGTCAGAAGATGCGCATACCTAATACATGTCAGCTGTATCAGAAGTGTCTGAAAAGTTTTAAACTCACTTTTTGTTCCCCAAACTACTAAAAGATAATGACAAAATAAGAAAAAAGTAGGTAATCTCTGAAATATTATATAATTAACTTTACCAAAATTACAAATTTGCAAGTTATGATAAATTATAATATTTAAAATAATATATTGGTTTATTTAAACTAATAAAAATAATTATTATAAATAATAGTAGTAAAATTAAATGTAGTTCTTCATCATGAAAAAAAATATAAAAAGAAAAAATATATCCAATAATATGTTCAGTAATATAATCATTTACACTTTTTATTTTAATGACATATCAATTTACAATGAGTATTATGCTATTCTAGGTTTTCACAATATAAAAATAGGTTTAAAATTCAAGTGGAGATTTAATTTATTATGATAATTCTCCTTTCTCATTCGATATGGGAAGTAACCCTAGTGAAATTAGGCAAGTTTACAGACAATGAGAACAAAATGCCACCTGCGTCACATTATCATTTCTGTATTCTTATCTTACCATAATTTCAGCCGCCCATGTTGGAACAAATTATAAAATACTAACAATTATCTCCAAACCTAAGTTTTGCCTCAAAAGCCACTCTTACTGTGGATCTAATTATAATTATAATCACAATTTCATATATAAGTTTTACTATTACACTTTATTATTTATATTTTTAGTATAATATAAACATATCTAATTAAAATTTATTTGCTTGAACTGAATTTTGTATGATGTAAATAACAGTTAAATTTACTAACCGAATTACAATTGATATGAACAAAATAATGCTAAAACTATATATTGAAATGTTACATATTCAAAAAATACTTTTTTTTTATCAAACTGATAATATTAATAATAATTTTTCGATTAAAATTAAATTTGTAATTATTTGACGGATTTGTATGTTCGTTTAATTGTATATAATTTGTTAATTTTTAACATCTATAATCCTTTTCAAATTTGATTAAATTTGAGAGATTTTGAGATAAATAGATATTATCACATTCTAAAAAAGACCACATTTTTAAAAACAAGTTTCAAAATAGCCATTTTTAATTATAAACAAAAATATAAACAGTTTGTAAATATTTTATAAATAATTTATAAACAAAATATAATACACTACTAATATTTTTGAAGTTATAAATTATAATATTTTTGAAGTTACTCATCAACTTATAAGTTGAAAACTTCTTATAAGAAGTTTTGACCAACTTATAACTCCTATATTAACTTTTAATCCAATGACTACTTTTTTTGGAAGTGAAAGAAAATAACGGACCGAGAAGAGCAACCTCAGGAGATGGACTTCTCTGAACGAAAATGGCTCTTGGTTTTGTCGGAATATAAGAAGGGAGGAGAGGAAATTTACCGAAAAGCTAAAATTGCCGGCGGCATGCAATTTCAGGAAGGGAATTGTGATAATGGTGGCTGGTGATGTTTGATGAAATGTGAAGGTGGTGGAGTGGAACTGCGTTTGCAAATGAACGCAAAGGGAAACAAAACGATGTCGTATGGAATAGCACTTAATGGTTTGTAATGGTATACATGCCTCAGGTTATATTGAAGTGCACCTTACGTTTAAGTCTTGGCTGGAAGCAGCGATTGGAACATTTTTATGTAGTTTAGGGCTAAAAGTACCCATTAGTTTATGAAAGGGTTTAAAGGTCAACAACTCAGATAGTTCAAGGTTAAAAATGTCATTGGACTAACCCATTCTCATAAAATAAAAAAACACACACCAGCCTCTCCCCAACGTCTCGCCCTATCCCTGTCGACAGCTCCGTTCGCCGTCCACCATCGACGCCCTCTCCCAGAGTCGCCGTTTGCTACTCTCCGCTGGTGGTCCCCGCCGTCGGTGTTCGGGTAAGTTACAGTTTCTGCTGTTACCATTTTTCTTTCTGTTGAGTGAAGTGATTGAACTCAAAGAATGTGCTTTTCAATTTGATTATTGACTGAGATGGTGCAGGATTTTTGAACTATGTTTTCGATTTCCTTATTCTTGACTGAAATTTCTTAATTTCTGATTTGGATAGCTTCACAGAATATAATAGATTAGAGATTTGATTTGGTGGCTATTTGTTTTCTGTCAGCCACCAAACGGAGAGTCGAACTGTAGAAGTATAGAACTAGAAACTAAACTTGAACTTTGATTTTGTGACTATTTGTTGTCGGGTTTTGCAACTTGGATACTGTTATTTTTGTTGAGGCCTTGCAAGTTGGACTAAAGATTTTTTTGTTTCTGGTATTGTCTGGTTTACTGTTCTTGATGAGTGGATTAGGTTTTTTTCAGAACATACCTATATTATGATGACTATAAAAGTTATATGAGTTATATACTAGTCTAGGTATCATTTGTCTACAATTGTATCATTTGGCTGTCGAAAACCTGTATTTTAACATTTAACTTGTCTACGATAAGTATTTGAAAGTTGATTATTGTCGGAGATGTGATGGTAGAAAGAAGAATCCATTTTGGGAGTATGTTGAAGGCAATAAATGTAAAATTTTTGTCATGATGTGTTCTCTGGAGGCATTACTTGACTAAAGTTTCATCTTTCTGGCTTAATGATTTATGTGTGTTTAATTGCCATACCATTTTTTACTAATTACCATTAAGCTCATCTTCTCCGGTTTCTTTGGACCAAACTTTAGAATTCAAAGTACACCACTGTCGCCATGGCTGTAATTGAGAAGGAAAAGGAGCCACATACTTCTCATGATGAAAATATGAAGAAGAAGAGAAAACGAAAGCGAAACCATGCAAACAAAGCCCTAACTACAGAAAATGAACCAGAGCACAACCAAATTGAAGGAGGTGAAGGTGAAGATGAGGAAGAGAGAGGAATGGAGAGCATGAAAGTAAAGAATGAAGAGAAGAAGAAAAAGAAGAATAAGCAGATGAAGAATGAGGTGAAGAAAAGTGAAGAGGAGGGTGATGGGGTTGAGTTGAATGAAAATATGGAGGAGGAAGAAGAGGAGGGAAAGGAGAAGAAGGTGAAGAGTGTGGGTGGGATTATGAGTACAGAGTCCTTTGAATCTTTAGGATTATCCGAGCCTACGTTCAAGGCTATTCAGGAGACGGGGTTTCAGTACCTCACTCAGGTATTTCTTTTTTTCGATCATGTCAGAGTTTTAATATGATTAGCAATACTATAGTTGGAGACTCTGGAATATAGAGGCTGGTTCAGTTGACTAGGACTGACTTGACACTGAACTTATAGATTAAAACATGGTGAGGGAGTTGAATTGAAATAGACAAGGTTAAAGATTGAAATATATCTTGAGCAGCTAAAAATTTGCTTGTTTTGATTTACAGTTGAACTTTTTTTAAAGGCTAAAACTAAACTTAAAATTATTGGGAAATTAATTATACTTCCTATTACTTTTGAAGAAATTTCAATGAAAATGCAAGAAAACCTTAACAAAAGAGGGAGGAGTGTAAAATTAAAAGAGATCAATGGTAATTGCTATGCAATAATGCAAGATTTATTCTCATAACTTCCATTGCATGCCTTAACTGCTTGTTTATATTTATGGGATTTGACTTTTTGTTGTAAATCTAGATTCAAGCTAGAGCTATTCCGCCCCTTCTAATTGGCAAAGATGTTCTTGGTGCTGCAAGAACTGGTTCTGGGAAAACACTTGCTTTCTTAATACCAGCAGTGGAGTTGTTGTATAATGTTCATTTCGCTCCTCGAAATGGCACAGGCGTCATTGTCATTTGCCCTACCAGAGAGCTTGCCATACAGGTAAAGTTATTGTTATAATCTCATAGAATGCTGTTTTTATGTGTGTTGCCCCTCCCCCAAAACTTATCACCAAGAAGGTAAATAAACTCTCAGCAAGCAGTTGAATAACTCTGGTTAAAATATATTTGCTTCTTTTTCTTTATTTTGGATTTGGATTTTGGAAGTGGATTCTTGATTTGTAAGTTTCTTTTGCTTTTAAAAGTTACAATCTAGTATCTACTTTCAAGCTGTTACATTTATACATTGGATCCCTTGTATTCATCTGCATGTTTGTTGTTCAGACTCATGCTGTAGCTAAGGACCTTCTCAAATACCACTCACAGACACTTGGCTTGGTTATTGGGGGTGCTGCTAGGAAAGGAGAAGCAGAACGTATTGTTAAAGGGGTAAATCTATTGGTTGCAACCCCTGGTCGGCTTCTCGACCATCTTCAAAATACAAAGGGTTTTATATTTAAGAATTTGAAGGTAATGTGTTCATATAATTTATCCTTGGTCTTTTATATGACTGTCTTCAGATTTATTAAAAAAAAAAACTTCAACTTGTAGTGCCTGATGATTGATGAAGCAGATAGGATATTGGAGGCAAACTTTGAGGAAGAAATGAAACAAATCATCAAGCTACTACCAAAGGTAAATTTTGTGGCAATATCTACTTTATTTTCAGAAATTTCTCTTAAAGAATGGTGCATTGGTATAAACACGACTATGTCAAACAGGTTTTTGTGTTTGTCTTGGTAATAGTGATACTGATAACAACGATGGTCCACTAAGCTTTTGAAGTGCTGTATTTATTACTGTTGTTGCTGTATTGCCCCTGTTCCTGTTGCCTCAGTTTGTGACATCACTTTATTCAGTGGCAACAGAGGTTCATAATTGTTCCAAAAAGTTTTTTCTGATTGTTTTCACTAGCTGAAAACTTTGGGTTTTGATGAAAACAATATGCTTACATTTACATTTTTTTTTTTCTGTTCATCAGTGTTTGCGACCAAAAGGTTTTACTTTAATTCTGTATTTGGCAATATTAATGGTCTTCAGCTAACAGATTCTCTGATTAATATGCAGAATAGACAAACTGCTTTATTTTCAGCAACTCAAACTAAGAAGGTTTGTGCTTTGACTTTAGAAAATTTTTGTTGCTTTCAGATTTATTTTCTGTGATGGTTCCCTTAGTCATGTTAATCTATTAGATATGTTATATAGTTGGTATTGAAAAAGTTTTCAGCTTTTCTGCTGTGGATTTTGAAGTTCTGTTTTTTTGTTGTTGAATATGCTGATAGTTAATACTG
The DNA here is from genome assembly GCA_948099555.1 of Croton setiger. Taxonomy (NCBI): domain Eukaryota; kingdom Viridiplantae; phylum Streptophyta; class Magnoliopsida; order Malpighiales; family Euphorbiaceae; genus Croton; species Croton setiger. The sequence continues at coordinate 33,629 of CANUEY010532996.1, forward strand.
TTTTTTATCTATTAACTTCCAGGTTGAGGATCTTGCTCGCTTATCGTTTCAGACAACTCCCATCTACATTGACGTGGATGACGGACGAACTAAGGTGGATTTAATATTAGCTATTTGGTTTCGTAGTCTTGGACACTGACCTTATATACTCATGCTTGCTTGCAAAAAAGATCTGTACCTTTAACATGGCAGATGTTGGGTTTTGTAGGTTACGAATGAAGGTTTACAGCAAGGCTACTGTGTAGTGCCTAGTTCCAAGAGATTTATTCTTCTGTACTCCTTTCTGAAGAGAAACTTATCTAAGAAAGTAATGGTCTTCTTCTCTTCATGTAACTCTGTCAAATTCCACTCCGAACTTCTCAGATACATTCAGGTTCCATGTTCTGATATCCATGGAAAACAAAAGCAACAAAAACGAACAACTACCTTTTTTGATTTCTGCAAAGCAGAGAAGGGGATATTACTATGTACTGATGTAGCAGCTCGTGGACTTGACATTCCTGCTGTGGTATGTAGCTTTGTTTCAATAACCTATGTTCTATTTGCTGCGCTGGTTGATTTATTGTCCCTTCCATGATTGGTCTTAGAAATTACAGCTGCTGTTTTTTATTTAGATAGTTAAGTATTTATGCAACATGTCTACTTGTGTTGTAGAACCCAATATGTTTCCTTGTTAGGAAAGATTAAGATTTAAAAAGTGACAAAATTTATTTATTATATTCAAGCTTCTTGCTAAATTGTGTTCCTTAATTAGTGGAGACATTTGATAATAACTAGGAATTCAACCCAAAGTTTGGGTGTTTATATAAATTGATGAAACTAAGTCTACTTGATTGAATTTGTGCTTAACAACCATCACCTGATTTGCCTAGATATATAGTTTTTAACTAACCTCTGCTAGGAGAGCAAACCATGATTTTTTTTTTTTTTTCAGTTTGTTAATGTTAATGACCTTTTGTGTTCTTTTTTTTCTTGTAGGACTGGATTGTACAATATGATCCTCCTGATGAACCCAAGGTTCTTCCATAAGCTTTTCTGATTAAATTTTTTTTTTTTCTTTCTTTGTTAGCTTGTTCAATTTCCTTCATGCGCATGCATTAACATATAGATTGGATTTTTACCACTTTCAGGAGTACATTCATAGGGTTGGTCGCACAGCCCGTGGAGAAGGTGCAAAAGGAAATGCCCTGCTTTTTTTGATTCCAGAGGAGCTGCAATTTCTTCGGTATCTTAAGGTACGATAAATAATAATGGGGTGTCAATGCAGTGTGACGTATTTAGAATCATAGGACTGTATTCCTTCCTTTCTCTGGGAGATGGTCTCATAAATGGGGAAAAAAAAACGACTCAAATTATGTAACTATTGGGTGGATGAGGAAAAAAGAGTAAAAGAAGAACGTATAAGTTTTTAGTATTATTTTTGCTTGTTTGTATTCTAACTTGACATCTACTTCAGGCTGCAAAAGTTCCTGTCAAGGAATATGAATTTGATACTAAGAAGCTAGCAAATGTTCAGTCTCATCTGGTATTTTCTTGTTTTTCCTTGGTATGTTGTATTTTTTTCATAACTACTGAAATGAAGCTTAGACTCACGGTACTATTGTATTGATGCAGGAAAAGGTGGTCACTAACAACTACTATTTGCAGCATTCTGCTAAAGATGCATATAGATCATACATATTGGCCTACAATTCACACTCAATGAAGGACATATTTAACGTCCATCGCCTTGATCTGCAGGTATCATTTTTACTCATTTCATCCATATTTCTGAAGGAAATTGGTTGTTGTTATATGGGTTTTTGTTTGATATGGTTGGTTTTTTGGCAGGCGGTTGCAGCTTCATTTTGCTTTTCATGCCCACCAAAGGTGAATCTGAACATAGACAGCAATGCTTCAAAATTTAGAAAGAAAGCACACAAAGGAAGTCGAAATGGGTTTAGCGAGAGCAGCCCTTACGGAAGGCAGAGGGGTGCAGATGGGAAATCAACACAATTCATAGGACATTAATGTAATTTAAGCTGTCGTGGATGTCCACAAAATTTTTGTTATCTAATGTAATGAATGAATTTTAGCCCAAAAACAAAAAATCAAAAGTTTTGTTACTTAATTAAGTTTATTTCTATTAAAAATATATACTTTAAAAATTTTGTACGAGGATTTATTATTTTTATATTTGAGCCTATTATAGTCACAAAAAGTTTAATTCTTTTTTTTTTTCTTTTATAAGCAAATCAAATGATTGAAAAATAATTTAATCTATATTTATTATTTTTATAATATTTATAAATCATAGTGTTTATCTTTATTTAAAATTTAGTGTACATTTTAATTGAATACTAAAATTAAAATTTTATCACAAAGTAGATTATATCTAAATTAATTATCCTAATTTTTTTCCTTTTCAAAAAAAAAAATTGCTAAGTTTTTAATTAATGTAATTTGGTTTTGCATGAATTTTAATGAAATGAAAATGTTTTCAAATAATTTTATATTATCAAAATTCGTGTATAAATTACTATACTTGACAATATATTATACTGAAAATACTTTTTTTTTTTAAATATATTAGTATTATTATTCAAATAATAATACATGAATAATAAATTTTTCGGCCAATAAAAGACAAAATTCTCCAAAACCACAGAACAAGAAGTAACAACTTGATAAAAGGATGATGAGACGAGTGAAGAGTAATTGGCACGCCAAACAACGCCCTTTGCTTTGCTGCCTCTAAATCAAATGACACATACAACAAACAATATATTCATTCTTCTTTCTAAAAAGGATCGGCGGCCTCTCAATTAAGAGGTAAACTCTTTTGCTCATCTTCCTCACAACAATTCTATGGCTTCCTAATGCTTTGATCATCTTGTTGTTTACTTCTCAATTTTCATTTTCCTTAGCGGATTTGTTAAATTGTTTGACTTTCTTTGTTCTTAGGTATGTATTCTTTCTCAAGGGTTTTTAGATAATTGTCAAATTGCTGTCATTTAATGATTTTTGAAAGAAAAATAGATCAATTTATTTTCCTTATTCTTAAGAAACCTACACTAATACTAATCTTAGACCTCTTAACCTTTGGAATCATTAGTTAGTCTTTTAGGTAGATGAATATGAACTGATGCCAATTGTTTGGCATTCCGTAAAATGTCAAACCTGGATGAGCTTTATAAAATTAAATTGTCTTTTCTTTTTTAATCTTAATCTTCTTCTAGGCATTATTTGGTGCAAATGAAACAAAGTTTTGAGAAATTCATTTGGAATTTGAAGTTATCATATTTGGATGTAAATGGAAATGTTTAGTGGATTTAGGTTTATGTGGAATGGGATTTAAATGACTTAACTAAATTCTGATAATTTATAAATGCTATAAGTAAAAAAGGTCCATTTCTAGCAGATTAAAGGTCTGGTTTCTTTGTTTTTCTAATTTTTGTTTATTTTGCCATTACTGGACTTCATGTAGAAGAGGAAGAATAATGTAAAGTGTTTTCTTGTTTGATGATTCCACATATATATAAAGTTTCATAAAGAATAGTAAGCTGGATTTATGGATTTTTTTGTTGTTTGGGTAACTATTCTGTGCATGGATTTCTTTAAAGCAAGATGTCTTGTTGATGAAATTTAGGTTGTGTTCGACAACAATTTTTAGAGTAGTTTTTAGGATGTGTTTTTAGTTGTTTAGGTAGCGTTTTATAAAATGCTAACTTTTAAGTTTTAGTGTTTTGTAAACCGTTATTACAAACCACTAACAGCTAGGTGCTACTCAAATAGCTAAATCTGCTGCCAAACACACCCTTAGTTGTTGTAGTTTCAAAATGAGCTTTGGCGCTAGTGAATTTTCCAGTACTTGGCAGAATTTGTGCTTTTTGCTGATACTACAATACTGCTAACCTTTCTATTTTATGAACCTATAATTCTTAGACAAACGAGCAATAAAAAAATCCTGCAAAGGCTGGGATGGGGATCGATTCAGGTCTAAAGTATAGAAATTGCTTAGAGAAGAAATGAGTACCTGATACAATACAATTGCAGATTTGTTTATTATGAACTAGTCAATTTCTTGCATTTGAACAATTCATCCGTTTTACATAACCTTGGCATGCATAAGAAGGCATAATTCATTTGAATTTCGTTAACAGCCTTAGGTGCTATGGCCAACATAGCGACTGCAGAAGCTTGTGATTCAAACGCAGCACTTTTGGCAAATGGGGAGCTGCGAGTTTTACAGCCAATTTTCAAGATATACGGGCAGAGCCGATCGTTCGCCGGCCCCATAGTTACCGTAAAAGTTTTCGAGGACAACGTGTTGGTCAGAGAAATGCTGGAAAGCAGAGGAGAAGGAAGAGTACTAGTTATAGATGGTGGTGGAAGCATGAGATGTGCATTGTTAGGGGGAAATTTAGGACAATTAGCACAAAACATGGGATGGGCTGGAGTTATAGTGAATGGGTGCATTAGAGATGCAGATGAGATTAATGGATGTGATATAGGAGTAAGAGCATTAGCATCATATCCAGTTAAATCCAATAAGAAAGGGATTGGGGAGAAGCATGTGCCTGTTCATATTGCCGGAACTCTTATTCGCGACGGAGAATGGCTGTATGCAGATTCTGATGGTGTTCTTATTTCAAAATCTGAGCTCTCTATTTGAATAATTTTCAGTTTTCCATTTTGTAAACCACAATTTCTATGGTTTCTTCTATTTCAGTAAGGCTTTAATTGATGTGTAGCATTTTTTTTCCAAGTCTTGTTATGAAATTAAGTACAAATTTAGATATGCGTTGAAATTATTATGAAAAAATTATGTTAAGCTTATTTTAATCTAAAGCTTAAAAATGTTTACATTTTCGAAAATTTACAAAAGTTTACAGGGAAATTTAATTTGACCCTACTGTCCATAGGTATCAGGAGCTCAATTCCAACCAGGCCAAAGGCCCACATATTCTATGCAGATAATCCATGGGCCTGCTCGGCAATGCCCCAATATGTTATTCCGTGGACTTTTATTCAGTGGGGTAGACAATGCCCCAATTATGGATTCATATCACTACAAACTAACCATTTATTTCACCAAACCTATCCTTAATTAGTTAATTTTTATACTTTTTTTTTTTCTAATTATGCCACTGTCATATATTATTGCGTGGACTTTTATTCAGTGGGGTAGACAAGAAATTTGGTCACCTAGCAATTTATAATTAATGATAAGAATTTGCATTATCATAAACATCACAATATTAAATATTGGTTCAATACATTACACTAAATCTACACGCAAAAGCAAATATCATTATTAATTAAAATATTAAATTCCAAGTATGACCTTTTTTTTTTTCCATTTTCACAAGAAACGTTTCTCCTAGCCATTGACTTTTCCAATTATGATATGATATTTATAGATATTTTATACCTATTTTGCTTTTATAAATTTACGAGTTAATATCTATATTTGGCAATAAACTAAGTTTCTTTATTAATATATTTAATCTAAATGCTTTTGGGAAAATTAATTCCGAATTAAATTAATTGGTTTCTAAACAATTACAAGTATAGTTTAATTTTATGATCTGCCCACATTTAATCCTTCTTAATCATACTTATTCTTCTTATTAATTTCTTATCTTCTTAATACAATAAAAATATCTAAAATTTATATGTTTGAATGGAGTTTTTTTAGAACCGATTGAATAAATAGAATAAAAAGAAAAAAATAATAATTAAAAAACTCTAAATTCAAAACGTAATTCTGGGGATTTTATTTCTATATAAAACTGCCAGGCGGTAACAAAATGGTAGTTGGAATTAGGCCATCTAAGCCAATCCGTCAACTGAAATGGACTTCTATTCCATATACAAAACTCCAGTCATTTGTCAAACCCATCAGAAAACAGATACAGACCAAAACGGACTCCAGAAAGGAGAAAATGGGCAACCAGCCGAAAAGCAAAGCCAAACATACGCGCTGAGCCATTGCGTGGGACGGGAACACACTCACGTCACACCAGACGTCATTGACAAGTGACAATATTATACTTGTTTCCTATTTTCCTTCCCTTTCTTCTCTGCCATACCAATATCAATTGGAATAATACATAACATAAACATACCAATAAACATAGCTTCTCTTTAAATATGCACTGAATAGTATTCAGATCGACAACATACAACATTATTATTTGTCGCCTACTGTTTATAAGTTCTAGTAATTTTACAATTCATAAAATAAAAATCCAAACGCATCCTAATAATCCAACGTCCAATCAACCGCCTAATCCACGTCCAGCCAAACACTCCATTGGTTTGGTTGGCAATTGGCATCCTCCTGTCCTCTATCGAACGTAACGTCCTTCCATTTCCATATCCGCCGTCGACTGGACGCCTTAACCACAAATACATTCAAAATCCTTCTCTTCTCTATCTACTCGCTCTCTCCTTCTTTTATCTGCCGATTTGGTTGATTTCATATCTGTCCTTCAACAATGGCTGGAACCGAGCAGCCTTCCTCCGTTGTGTTTGATGCGGAAGCTGCCAGTAGTTTAGTCAAAGAGCTTAACGTTTCATTTGCTTCTGGTAAGACTCGGAGTTACGATTGGAGAGTCACTCAGTTGAAAAATCTTCTCAAGTTGTGCGATGAAAATGAGAAAGAGATCGCTGAAGCTCTTCGTCTCGATCTTTCTAAGCCTGAACTTGAATCCACTGTCTATGAGGTCAGTTTTAGGATGATCGGCATCTATTTTGTCTGTTTGTTTTTTTTTTTTTTAATCTCGTTTGCAATTCTGGTTGAGGTCTGTTCTATTGGTTGGTAGATATGAAAGTGAAATATGATTATCTTTGAAGTGACGAAGAACATCGTAGAAGTGAATTTTATACGTAACTTGAAATAGCGGCTCTATGTTATAGGATACTGAATTTTCAACAGCTCGATTTAGGTTGGATATCCAATATTGATGCTGCTGCTTTACTCTGCTTTAATTCCTTGTTAACATTCTCTTGGTTTTGATTGAATGAAATTATTTCTGGATTTGCTTGCTTGTTCTCCTAGTTTGGTCCCCTCGTTGTCTCACTTTCAAGTGAATATTAATCGTCTCACTCATGCATGTTTCGGAATTTGGGTCTGTGCAATATAGGTCTGTCTAATTTTAACTTGCAGATGCATGGTTGGGAGAAGCATTTATGGCATTTATTAACCTAGCATCCATAAATGGGCGCCTTGTCAAAAAATATTATCACAGTATTTGGCTGAACATACACGTGCAGCTCTCAAACTTTTTTGAGTCTGCTACTGACTAGTCAATTGTGTAAACCGTGAAGCAGTTTGCATTTTTGTTGTGTAAAATGTTACATAGGGACATATTTCATTTCGGGCACATAAGAGTAGTAATATTTTTTTTTTCCTCGGGTAATATATTAATTTCTTTCAGAATCCGTTTCCCAATAATGAATTGCTCACGGTGTTGAAGGTGGGAACAAGTGATGCGCAATTAAGATTTTCATCAGAAGTTATCAATTGTAGCAAATGCCCACACCAACTGAAATAGTTGGACAGCAAAACTATTATCAAAACCTGGTACTCTAGGTATTTAAAAATTTTACTGTTGTATAAAATCACATAACGTTTGTTTCTTAGCTGTGGAGGATAGTTTTAAGGTTTCAATTCTGAGACTATTAACTAGAGCAAGCAAGCCTCCTCTTCCTTGGGCCTGGGAAGTTAGGGAATGAATTCTAGTCGTCCAGGTCTAAAGCATTCCCAGTCCCCTCTCATTTAATCAATGTAGCCTTCTAGTTCTTTAGGAAGAAGTCTTATTAACCTCTTCTTCCTAAACGAAAACGCCGTACGGTCTCCAGACGAAAAAGTGGAAATTGTCTTGCTTGGCTCCCGCTTATATTTAGATTCTTTAACATATGGACACCATAAAATCTTGCTGTTTCCATGATTTGATATAGTAGCAATAAATTAAGAGGTGAGGTTGGTTCTAGGTTCCTACCAATTTAAATCACTACTGCCACTGAAGAGCTTACACTCTGTTTGAATGGAGTGGAGGAATAGTAATTAATTAATAGCAAAGAGGATTATGTTATAGGAAAAAAATGTCTGCTCGGAAAGAGGAAAATTATTAGAAAGATATATAGAAGTAGCATATGCTCTACGTCTGGAAAGTGAGTCAGCAAGGTAAGATTTTCTTTCAATGTAAATTGAAAAAAAATTGTTGTGGGGGGGGGGGGGGGGGGGGGGGGGGGGGGGGGGGGGGGGGGGGGGGGGGGGGGGGGGGGGGGGGGGGGGGGGGGGGGGGGGGGGGGGGGGGGGGGGGGGGGGGGGGGGGGGGGGGGGGGGGGGGGGGGG
>CANUEY010533356.1:0-10631 GCA_948099555.1 Croton setiger
AGTAATAAAAAAGAAAGAATGAAAAATTCTTTCTTCTTCTCTTCCTTTTGCCGGTCCTTCTCCTTCACTTTCTCTCAAATTTTCCTCTTCTAATTTTCAATTTCATCAATGATCATCTATCATTAAGCAATCATCTTCAAATAGTAAGCATTTTTATCATCTTATTTTTATTCTGTAACTAGGAGAAAGGGGTCTTGAATATGATTTCTTCATATAGGTGAAGTCAGTTCCAAAGGGAAGGAAAATGAGGGTTACTATCGAAGCTAGGAAGCTCGGAATAGAGATTTGATTCTTTAACTTTAATATAGTTTGTGAAATTGAGTTAATTGTGTGTGTTTTGATTGAATCACTATATTTTGATGTGTAGTTGAGTTAAATTGGCATATATTTGAATGTTTGAATTATTAAAAGTGAATGAAATGGTTAAATGATATTGTGAATTCAGAATTTGATTGAAAATAGTAAAAAATGTCAAAAAGAGCACTGGACACGAACGTGTATCCTGGGTGTGTCCGGCGAAAGATAGGTGGTTTAGTGCAACTCTGTTGGTGGCACGGTTGTGTGGTAGTGTTACACGGGCTTTTTAACAATAACCACTAAAAAAACACAACAGTCACAAACAACATCAGTATGTTTTTCCATTTTCAAACTAAGGAACAATAATAGTTTAAACCTTTAAACTTCTTCTCAAACAACAATAAAAAAAGAAACAAACAAAGACCATGAACAAAAACAAATACAAGAACCAATTTATAACTTAAACAAAATAAAGACAAACCTACCTCAATTAAATTGAAACAACAAAGGAATGAAGTAGAGCAACTAACGTAACTTAGACAGTAATGGTGAACAGCTTCGAACGTCAATGGTGAGAAGAGGAAAGAGATGAGGCAATGCAGAGGCGCAACTGTGAAGAGAGATAATGTAGAAAAGAGATAAAGGGTAAAGTAAGAATGTATTTTTGAATGAAATTGGCGCCCCAAAATGAAAGAGACAACTGATATCAAGCCTTAATTTAATATCACCTTTGCGTTGTTTATTAATAGAAACGAGATGTAATTAATTCATCATTTGTGTCGGTCATTAGTTGTAACGCGACGCAACTGCTATAACAACTCATTTGCATCGCATGCACTTCTAGGCCAACGCAAATGTGTTATTCAATTGCGTCGCACGCACTTTAAGCTGACGCAAATGAGTTACTCAATTGTGTCGTTTTCACATATAAGCTAGCACAAATGAACCTTATCATATATGCATTTCTTCAATTGAATCGATTCTTAAAATACAATAGACGCAAATACTAAAATAAATAACGTCTCGCCTTTATTTACTTCACTTGTATAAACAAACGACAACAAATAGTCGTTTTTGTACTAGTATTTGTTTACAGGAGTAGAAACCAACATTTACCTTTTGCGCATGTACTTTAATTACCCCCTTTGTTTCGAGGTTAGCGCATTTTATAGAAAATTACTTTTTTGCCTTTTGGGCTAAATGGAGTCACTTTTTAGGTTTTTTTTTCCCGATATTTTTCCTTTTTAATTAAAATTAGAGTGACAATTTCTTCAAAATCATTTTTCATGTTCTGCGAACTTTGCCATTTTGGCAAATTCCTTTTTAATCCCTTTATTAAAACTTGAATTTTAGACTCGCATCCATTACTATCAGGGTCCTAAATTGATTTGGTAGTTCAAAATGATGACTGCTTTGGTAAAAATCATTTTTTATTTGAAATTAGACAAGAAAATTTAGTTAAAAGAAAATTTAAATTTGGCTGTAGAGCTAGGGCTCCTTGAGCATATACAGTAGGTCCATTTGGAATAGAGATGTCAATGAGACATTTCAAATATGACATTAGTTTTACTAAAACTAACAATAATATGTTGGAAAGACTAAAAAATCAATCAGTTGACCGAATGATATTTTAGCATTTTCAGTTATTTTTGTTAAAACTAATCTCATATTTATAATTAAAGAAACGATTTAGAATCATTGGAAATTTTCATCGTTATTTTTAATGAAAAATAATAAAATAATATATTAAAAAATATAAATTAAGTAAATTTATAGCCATAAAATAATAATTTTTTCAAATAAAAATGGTTATTGGGACTAACAAATAGTTATTTATTTTCCACTGCAGGTCAGTAATGAAGCAAATTTTGATTGTTTGTTTTGATTTTGTCTCAAACACACTTGCTCACCGATTTGCTAGGGACGCATTATCTTTCTTTTATTATATTAAATTATCATGAATTATTGTTAATCTGGTTGGGTTGGTTTACGGAAATAATAGAATATTTCGAGTTTAATTAATAGTAGTTTATAAAAGAATATAATGGTTTGGTTTGTCTCTATAAGAAGATTAGTATGAACAGTTATTTTGAATTATAAATCTTTATAATTATTTTAATCTCTCTTTAATTTAAAACAAACAAAAAGTTACAAATGGAAAGTTATAAATTACAGTCTTTTGTTTCTGAATTTTAAGACTTATCTATTTTATCTCTTATTTTTATGTTATTGTATATTTAATACTTTTGCGTTATTTTATTCTTTACTTCCGTTTAAACATTAGCTAATATTTTAATTAATTCTCAAAATACGTAATTATTCATTCTTTCTCTCTCCTCAACTTCCTCATTTCTTTTTGTAGGCTAGCGTTTCCGATTTGTTCATAATCCTAAAATCTGGAACTTTGGGTTGTGTACCCTTAGATTCATGAATTGAGTGAACTTCCAAAATATTCAAGAATCCTATCTAAGCATCTTAATCCAACATGCAATACAAAACATAGATCCGAAGCAATTAATACATCAAAAAGATACAAATCTAAAACAAAAAATAATAGAAGATTTTATTGGAATTTACAAGGAAATGAGCGAGATGAAAAATGGGCCAAGCCATGTCTTTTACTTTTTAAATTTAAGATTAATAAAGGTTTGATGCCTGCTTGATTAGATTTTAGGCTATTATAGCCTCTGATTTTAGAGTTGCAGAATAGAGTAGAAGTATTTAGTATCACTGCGCTTTGAAATTGAAGAATGGCAACAAGTGGGCTGAAGATGGAAAGGAGAGGATTGCGAGCTGTGTTTCCATACTCAAAATTCCAGATTTTAGGATTATGAACAAACCTGAAGCGCCTGGTAAGAAGGAAGGACAAAAATAAAGAACAAATCTTGAAAACTTATTATAATATTTTCCCTAAAACAAAACATAAAATAAAATACTGAGGTGGCAGTATAGCATTCATCTAATATAATACTATTCTGTGTCTTTTACACTCATTGGCGCCAAAAATGCCAACGACATTTGGAAAAAAAAGGTGCCAAACAAATTAAATAAAAAGACAACTAAAAGAGTATCAAACAGCTAGTTTTCTTTATATTTTTATATGATAATCATGGGTGGGAGGTGCGGATTGCCTGAATTCTGGTCTGAATCAACACAACTACAACCTCCATGGCCAACTCGCAGAGTTCTTCCGGGGCGTTAAAGATAAGGTTTAACGAGCCTGCCAAATACTGGACCGACGCAATTCCGATCGGAAATGGCCGCCTCGGTGCCATGGTGTGGGGCGGCGTTCCAACGGAAATTATTCAACTTAATGGTATTTTAATTTCTTAAGTACTTGAATTGGGTGTGTACATTTGTCTTTATTTTGATCTCATTTTTGAATGTTTAGGGTTTCCTCCCCTTACTAGATTGAGTCTAATTTGTCTGAAATTCATATTTTATATACCATTCTTTTTACAATTAACAGATGAGAAATTATGGAGATATTCTTATTTTCATTGAATATTTTGCAATTCTCTTTAATACTGATAACATTTTTCAATGTGCTCTTTTGTTAGTGATATAATATAAATACTTGTTTAACTATGATACTGGAATTGTTAAATTATGTGCTAAAATAAATAAGCGATCAATTATTTGATTTCTCTATTTGGGTAAGTTTCAAGGTGAAAGTTTGGTAAAATAATCTAATTATGCAAAAAGAGCAGTATGAAATCAAACTGTGAATGAAAGTTCATAAAATTTTCAAACTAAAATGAAGGTGTGGGAAGAAAATGAATTGAGCTAAACGGAAATAGAAGCAAGTGAACTGTGTTTAATTGACTGAATTGAACAGATATTTGACAGTTGTACTAATTATAAATTACTCTCAAATGCTTCCATATTTGAGACATAGAAACTCTCTAACGTAGCATAATGTCTATTATTCTGTAGAGGACACACTTTGGACTGGAAGTCCAGGCAACTATGCTAACCCTGATGCTCCTGAGGCATTAAATGAGGTCAGGAAATTTGTTGATAGTGGCAAATATGTGGAGGCATCAGATGCAGCAGTCAAGTTGTTTGGCAATCTCACTGAAGTATATGATCTTATTACTTCAATGTTATTAGTTTCATATTAGAATCTATGTGAATGCATATATAAGTATCAAAGCATTTTGATATCTTGAAGGCTGAACTTCAATGTTAATCTATTGCTGATCTTTGTGTTTTCATATTCATTCTGTAGCATTTATGTTCTTTCTTGTTTTATCTATTTACTTTTTTAAATTTATGACATATGTCAACCTTGGATTGATACTTTAGGATTCTTTAATCATTTTCTTAATGTGCAGAAATAAGAGATTTTGCATAAAAAAATGTTGGGAGTAATAATCTGTTGAAATAATCAGAGATATTGTAGTTTGGTATTGAACTTTTGAGTGGATGATGCATTGGCCTCTTTTTAATCTTTATTCCAAAATTTGAAGTCTTGATAAAACTTTTCCATAATAGATGTGGTCAACCATATAGATTTCGAACAAAGGACTGGTACTAATAGCCACTTTTTATAGATCCTGCTTTAAGTTTCACTGTGCTTAGATTTAAAGAACATAGGAAGAGGATGTTTTATCATGGTGAGAGGCTGGTCTTTTGTTATGAAGTGGCTAACAAATTAGACTGTCACACATTGATTTCCATCATTTAATCTATGAAAATGCATGGACTGTGCTATATTAATCTATTCATGCTCATAAACTCTGATGTTTCACACCTTATTGGCAATACAACTTAGATGCTCTAGCTTGGATGATAAAAATTGGGAACAAAGTTTTATGTGGGTTTCGTTAAATGTTTTATGAATCAAGTATAAAAGACTTTCTGTTCATGATCATGTCCTGGTGACTAAATTATGGACAGGTTACAAGGAATAAATTGTATATATTACTTTATAATTCCCTCTAAAGCCTAGAGTTTAGCCAACATACTATTTGTGATTGCGTTAGTCCTTCTATTGTTGTGCAGAATTTTTCTCTTTGATGTAAATGCGAATGTATTAATAATGTGAAGAACTTCAGTTATCTTATTCCTAATGATTTGTTTTTGATAATTTAGGTTTACCAGTTCCTTGGTGATATCAAGATAGAATTTGATGATTCTCATCTTTCATATTCCAAAGAAACATATTTTAGAGAGCTAGACCTGGGTACTGCAACAACAATAGTGAAGTATTCTGTGGGTGGTACAGAATTTACTAGAGAATATTTTGCATCTAACCCAGATCAAGTAATTGTGATCAAAATATCTGGAAACAGACCAGGGTCTTTATCTTTTACCATATCTTTAGACAGTCAGTTGGTTCATCACTGTTACATAAATGGTGAAAATCAGGTAATAATTGAAGGAAATTGTCCGGGGAAAAGAATCCCACCAAATGAAAATCTGAAGGGACTAGAATTTGCTGCTGTTATTGATATACAAATTAGTAATGGTGTGGGTGGTATGCATGCTTTGGACAACAAGAAGTTTAAAGTTGAAGGCTCCGATTGGGCTGTGTTTCGGTTAGCAGCATCATCCTCATTTGAAAGCCCATTTATAATGCCTTCATATTCAAAGAAGGATCCCACTTTGGAGTCACTTCATGCTTTAAATTTGATAAAAAATCTGTTGCATTCTGATTTGTATGCACACCATTTGGTAGATTATCAAAGCCTTTTTCACCGTGTCTCATTTCAGCTTTGGAATAACTCTGAAGAAATGCCTGGACTTGAATCTTTGATGATCAATGATCTCTTGCCTTCTGAAAATGCTTCATATGTCAAAGGGAATAGAGATAATGTTATTCCAACAGTTGAGAGGATAAAATCTTTTCAAAATGATGAAGATCCATCCTTCATTGAGCTTCTGTTCCAATTTGGCCGATTTTTGCTTATATGTTGCTCACGACCTGGAACTCAGGTGGCAAACCTACAGGGAATATGGAACAAAGAACTTGCACCAAAATGGGAGTATGCATTCTTTACCTTCTCTATTTTCTTTGGTCCTTCTCTCTCTCTCTCTCTCTCTCTCTCTCTATATATATATATATATATATATATTTGGAGTATTGATACTTGGCTTTTTATTTGATGTGGAAAGACATTTGAAAAGACTTTTTATTTGAGTTTGTCTTAAATTTTGAATTAAGGATAGGGAGTAGAATCTGAACATTAATATGTAATTACTTCTTTCATTGTTTCTTTTTTTTTTGTTTACAGTTTTAATTTAAAAATTTTGTTCTCTCAGAAGTATATGTTTTGATGTTATACCTGAACTGAACTCCTTTTGATTTAAATGAAGTTCATTTATGGGAAACACTTCTGTAGGAGCATCTCAAAAGCAAGCGCAATTTGCCAAATCTTGTTGTTTTGTGAACTTTATCATTTTGCTTCATATTTTAAACGTGAAAAAAGGATTAGAGAGACTGAATTACTATGCAGGAATGTATAGCTTATGAATATTCATAGTTAATGGCTTGTTAGGCAGATTTATAATTACAAGTCCTAGTTGAAAGCTAACATCAGTTTCAATGAGTTAGCTTCATTGTCCATTTCACTTTGTTATATAATTGCTACTGGGCTTAAGTGCATTATATACTACTACCCTGTTTATTTTTCTTAATTTTTTTTTTTTTTTTGAAATAGACTCCTCAACTAGCTCTATTTATGTGAGGTTAGCAAGCATAATTAGTCTAAGCCTGAGTAATGGAGGGTCGCAGTACGTTGTGAGCTAATGTAAAAATAGTAATAATGTTTTGAATGTTAAGTATAAATTTGAGTGAAATAGAAGAATGTTACAAGTTTTCTTTGTGGTAAGAAGAAATCTAACGAAGTGAAAAGTGATTCTACATGGTGAGATTTACTATATTTTTAGAGTGATTGTTGGGCCCAAATGCCATCATATTCAAAAGATAATTAACGCAGAAAAGAGGTTATGAAGACAAATACAAAGTCTCACAAAGTTGGAAAAAATATGAAATGACCACAACAATATGAAGTCACATCTGATATAATGTAGGTTTAGTAATGAAACTAGTAAAATAGAAACAGAATTTGTACTTTTAACCCCAACTATTTTGGAATTAAGGCTTGATTGTTCTTGCTCTTCTGAATTGTATGTAATTAAGGCGTAGTTGTTGTTTTGGAACAAGGTAAGTTATGCTCTCGAACAAGTTAAAGATTATTTTACCAATTTTTCTTTAATTTTTTTTGGATCTTTTGATGCTATCTAGATCCTTATATGTTGAATCTTAATTACTTTTTAGTCAGGAATAGGGAGGATGTTACGGTTTTAGGAGTGGTATTACAAAGTTGTACATATTGGGAAAAAAAAAAAAACTGGGAATTTTCTTTTGCTTTTTCTTGTCTAGCTGCTTTCAATTCTGTTGGGATTATCAAACTTATGTTACACTTCCTTGAAAAAGTGGATTTAATCGTCGCAAGCAACACAATGCTCATTGCCTTGGTTTACACAATTGGACAAGGTTTTCTTTATTGACTTGGTGCACAAAGGAATGGGAACTTCATGTTTACCAAAGTCAAAGCTCAATTCATTAGGAAGTGGAGAGCCCTCAGTAATATAGTGCGCTCCATCTGCCACCCTTTATTTTTCCGTGTTCTGTGTCATGAAAAATCCAAAACTGACTGATCATATTGCCAACACTGAAACCTGGAGATAAAGCAAAAAGGGAATGAGTGATTCAAGGGTAGAAATCAAAATAAAGCTTATGGAGCTAGGACAAAGAATGTCTCAAAGTTCATGATATGGTGATGGTTGAAGAGAAGGTGTATCTCTCGTACATTGTCTTTTTTACCCCTTGGTTCATGCTATGAGTATTTTCTTTGCAGACTCTTGCACTCAGCTTTAATTGCTAGCTGTTAGCTTTAATAGTTGAATAAGAAGATGGTCTTAACATAGTTTGTCAGAGTTGACTTCAGCTGCAATACCAACAGAAAGCAAAAAATTCCCTGTTTAGGTGCTATAAGGAATATTGATACTTGATTTGTTAGTTGCATTCTACTTTCATATATAATTTTACTAATCTCTCCATTTTTTCTGCAGCTCTGCTCCTACCTTGAATATCAATCTCGAGATGAACTACTGGCCTGCACTGCCATGCAACCTCACTGAATGTCAGGAACCCTTGTTCGATTTTATCAAATCTTTATCTGTAAATGGAAGCTTAACTGCCAAGGCAAGAGTCATTTCCAGTTCTACCACACGTTAGAATTTTGCATTTGACTTTTATCTCTATGATTTACTTAAACTAGCAGACTATCTAAATATATTTTTTAATGGTAGTGGCTGTTAAATTTGAGCCAATAATTAAGAAGAATACAATTTTAAATTTCTATGATGAGGCACTTTTTGCATAAAGGGCTTTTCTTCTGAGGGTTCCCATGTCAATGTAGTTGTAGGAGTATTAACAGCACTTGCATGCTAATTATCTTACCGTCGTGGTATTGGGAGTGTGGAATACATATTTTACTAGGCTCTAGTATCATGGTATAAGTCTCGGACTTTGACAATGGAAGTATGGAATTTTAGTGTGAGATTTATATAGACTTAGTATCTCCAGTAACAAAATCTATGTTTAATTTCTTCATGCATATTTCTGCAATTCCCCTGCCTGTTTCTTTTTCATTTAGCTGGAGAATGACAGGTCAATTATCAAGCAAGTGGTTGGGTGGTACATCATCGATCAGACATATGGGCGAAATCATCCGCAAGTAGTGGAAAGGTTAAGTCGTCAATCTGGCCAATGGGTGGAGCATGGCTTTGCACCCATTTGTGGGAACATTATATGTATAATATAGACAAGGTAACTTTTTCCTTTGATTGTTTTCATCTTGTTGTGTTAACAAAAAGGTCATAACATTGTCTGGTAGCAGCTTTGACTTTTTTCTAGAGGACTGTTCTTCTAGTAGCACACAATCAAATGCAAATCTCGAATCATTTTCATATCTGATTACCTATTTGATTTATCCGCAATACCAATGTTCTTCACCAAAGTTTATCCTAATAAATAATATCACAAAAAAGGGCACCATACGTCAACGTTCTTCATGATCTTTTACCAATGGATGACAATCACCAATTGAATTGGATTATGCTCCCTAAATAAACCTCTTCATTTGAAAGAAAAAATCTTCTCTTAAATTCAAATTTGACGGATGCCGGAGGTTTCTCTGGTGCATCTATTATAATCATAGTATGTTTGAAAAAGAAATCCTACTATTGCTAGTTAGTTTCACCAATATAGAATTTTAGTTTCTCAATGTGAATGTTGAGAAGGAATACAAATGGTTGTTTTGGCCAAGTAGCAGCAACTGAAATTCTTTATTTTGAAATGCAATTTGAGCTAGGGCCTTTTAGCTCTGTTTAACTTTCTTTTCCTTTTTTTTTTTAAAGACGAAATGCCGAATCATTTTTTCTTTTTGAATATTGGAAATAGTTTCTTCATTATTAGGATTTTCTTGAAAATGAAGCATACCCTCTGCTGGAAGGATGTGTGTTGTTTTTGTTAGACTGGTTGATTGAAGGACCTGAAGGATTTCTAGAAACCAATCCATCAACTTCTCCTGAACATTTATTTATTGCTACGGATGGGAACACTGCAAGTGTGAGCTACTCATCAACCATGGATATGTCAATCATAAGAGAAGTTTTTTCTGCACTAGTCTCTGCATCTGAGGTGAACCTCTTCTACTATACCAGTTATATGTATACACATATTTTTATGTATTTTTGATGGACTACTGAATTTATGGCTTCACATAATATCAATACTCAAACAGATTTTGGGCAAAAGTAAGGAACCTCTCATTGAGAAAGCACGTATGGCTCTGTCGCGGCTTAACCCGACAAAAATTGCTAGAGATGATTCTATTATGGAATGGGTACATGAGGAATATATGAATGATTATGGAATTCTTTGCTCAACTCTACTAATTCATTATCGTATACTTGAAATCCATGAATCTGACCAGAGAAAATATATGGTATGGCAGGCAAAAGACTTTGAGGACCCAGAAGTGCATCATAGGCATCTTTCACATTTATTTGGCCTGTTTCCAGGACATACAATAACCATTGAGAAAAATCCAGATCTTTGCAAAGCAGCAGAATATACCCTCTACAAACGAGGTTTATTATGTTGATTGGTTGAAGTGATTTTTATGTTGCTTTAGTAATATATATATATATATATATATATATATATATATATATATATATATATATATATATATATATATATATATAAAAGATATGTTGTGTATATATGTATATATCAAAACACGAGAGGTGCGCCC
>CANUEY010533580.1:0-43286 GCA_948099555.1 Croton setiger
GGTTGTTGTAATTTCATCTATGGAAGCAGAAGAAGCACCAAAATCTATACAAGAAGAGGTCACTAAAGCTAAAGCTGCCGCTACAATTTTACATCTGTAGAACTCCATAATTACTTAGTTTCTAAGGAGAAGAATGAAAAAATTTCATTAGATTTTGAAAATATGACTGTTTAAGATAAGTCAACGAATTGAATTTTATTTTACCATACCTTATACTTTTCTTTGGCGGGCTACGATTTTCTTCATCAGGGGACCAATTATATAGTTCTTGTTTTGCACACGCCAAACAATTTTATAAACACATCTTCGAACTCAAAGTCCAACACTATAATGTGGATTAGTGAATCATTTTTTCTTCATGTAAATTTCTAGGGATTTCAATAGCTTTCAATCTCAATTTGGGGGCACCATCTTTCATCTAAGCTAAATTGAGATTCTTCCTTTCATGCTTCAACAGTGAGTCTTTAATCTCAAATTTTAGAATTGATCAAAATAAGATATTACTTGTCTTGAGATATCTATGAGAGTTTGTTTGTGGTTAAGGACGTAAAAGACATACCTTGGGCCTCCATTAACCAATCGGATTGTTGCGGCTCAAATATCTAGTGGTTAGTTATCAACAAAATTCTTAGATATGCGTTGGGCCTCCATTAACCAATTGGATGGTTCCGGCCCGGCGCAAATATCTGGTGGTTAGTTATCAACAAATTCTTTTATATATATATATATATATAAATTTGTTGAATAATTCAATATTTTTATGCAACTCTAACAACCATAAAAATAGACTATTTGTATATCTTATAATATCATGCATCGTGTCCTTTGAATTTTATTACAAAAATAGTTTAATTTTCTCAATAGAAAGATAACTTAATTTATGGACTCCGTTTCAAGTGAGTTTATTATTTTATTACTTATGATTTTGATTTTCACATATAAGGAGCAAATATTTAGATATTAATTTTATTTTCACAACCCTTAGTGCCATAATTTTTTTTTATTTTTTATTTAGAAATAGTGCCATTAAATTTGTCCTGTTATAACAATTTATTTTAGATAATAATTAATTACAATAATTTTTGTATTATATGTCTTTCACGTACAAATGTTTAAAAATTCTTTAGAATAAATGTTTAAATTATTTTCATTATGTAAATCGTCATTCATATATTAATCATATATTATCCTATTCTAACTAATCAGTGCTATTAATGCGTCTGGATTCATTTTTCCTATTTAAAATGTGCTTTAAAAGAAAAATGAGATTAATGCTGATGAAGATTAGATATTGAGGGTTTATTTTTCCTAGGAAAAAGACTAATATTTCGGATAATATTGTACGTTGTGCAATAGTCCTATGCATTAAATATATGTTGATATTAAAATTCTAACAAGGTATAATGATGTTTGGCTAAACTGACTTTTTCACTATTTTTTTTTATTTTCAACCTAAAACTTCGACTTTTTTTTTTTTAAAATTTTTTGTCAAAAATTTATCACTAATTCAGTAGTTAAATGAGTCACTAATTAGCGACGCAACATATTCCGTCGATAATCAGCAACAACACATAATTTGTTTACGATTTCGTCACTAATTTTTTAGATTTTCTATTTAAAACTTCCGATATTTCTTGAATTTTTGACGAAAACATGTCGCTAATTCTATCATTTGAATGTGTTGCTGATCAGCGACGCATGATATTTGTCGCTGAATCTAGCATCCACGTGTCATAGAAAAATAGTGACACAATCTTTGATTACAGAAAATTGCATCACTGATCACTAATCAGCAATGCATTTACTATGTTTTTGAATTTTTTATCAAAAATTTGTCGCTAATTCTGTCGTTTGAGTCACTAATTAGCGATGTAGTATATTTCATCGCTGATTGCATTAGCGACAACTAAATACGTCATTGGCTTTGTTGCTAATTTTTTTGGATTTTCCACCTTAAACTCCCACTATTTTTTTTTTTTTGAATTTTTGCTGAAAATTTGTCACTAATTCTGTAGTTACAGCAGTCACTGATTAGCGACGCAACATATTATGTCGATAATCAGTGACCACATAATCCGTCTATGATTTCGTCTCTAATTTTTTAGATTTTCCATCTAAATCTTTTGCTATTTATTGAATTTTTGACGAAAATCATGTCGCTAATTCGATCATTGAACTTAATCAGCAACCCATTCCTTTGTCACTAAATCTAGCACTTATGTGTCACAGAAAAATAGCAACACAATCATCGATTACAAAAATTGCATCACTAATCACTGATCAGCGATGCATTTACTATTTTTTTTTTGAATTTCTTTATGAACAATTTGTCACTATTCTGTCGTTTGAGTTGCTAATTAGCGATGTAGTATATTTCATTGCTAATTGTATCACTAATTAGCGACAAATATCCGTCACTGACTTTGTCACCATTTTTTTTTTTTTTTTGGATTTGCCACCTAAAACTTCCACTATTTTTTTATCAATTTTTGATGAAAATTTTGTCACTAATTCTGTACTTAAATGAGTCACTAATAGCAACGCAACATATTCAGTTAATAATCAGCAACTACACATAATCTGTCTATGATTTCGTCGCTAGTATTTTAGATTTTCCATCTAAAACTTCCGCTATTTTTTGAAGTTTTGACAAAAAATATGTCGTTAATTCTATCGATGAATGTGTTGTTGATCAACAACGCATGTCCTTTGTCGCTAAATCTAGCACCCACGTGTCACATAAAAATAGCGACACAGTCATCGACTACAGAAAATTGCATCATTTATCACTAATCAGCGATGCATTTAGTGATTTTATCTCCTGTGTCGCTGTTTAGCAACTGATCAACGATGAATTTTTTTCGGACCAAAATATAAACACATTAGATTTGTCTCCGATCCTATCTCGTCACTGATTATGTTGCTAATAGAGTGTTTTTTTTAGTGATACTCTTAAGTGGGCTAAATCATTTTTTTAATCTCGAACTTTAAGCATTTATTCAATTTCACCCTAAAATAAAATTTGTTGGGAAAGTACTCTCAACTTTAAATATATTAACCAATTACACCTAGACTAAATGTTTTAGTAGCATAGTTAAAGATTTTGAAAGTACGTGAACATCTGATAACATTAAGTTTGAATTTTATTAAATAAATAAACCATTTTTTGTTTTAGTCTCTAACATTAATTACATTTTATAATTTTCAGTAATTTTCCTTTTTGTAAGAGTTATACAATCTAAATAATGTATTGCAATTAGGGTATATTAAATATTTTTGTTATAGCAAAAAGAAAAATAACATGAGATTGGAGAAAAATAACCAGTTCGTATGTAAGTATTTTCTTATCTGACAAAAAAATCTTTTTTTTTATTTTAATTATTTAATACCCTCTCCGTTTTATTATGAATATATATTTTGTTTCGAAATAAGTGTCACTTATAAAGGATTGATACCCATTTTTATGTTCATATTTTATTAAATATTAAAATTTAAAAATATAAAATAATTTATTTTATTTGTAAATACTTCACTATCATGAGAATAAAATAATAAATTTATTATTTGTGACATGTTTATTATTTGTAACATGTTTTGTAAAACATAGAGAATATAAATTTATAAGATAGGATAACAAAATACCTCTATTTCACAATATTCAAATCATGTCCTAATCGAATTAAACTTAAAAAATTTAATTTGCGGATAGTATATTTTGTATTCACATTAATGCATGGTGAATTTAAAGTTTATTATTAATTTAAAATATATAAATATTATGGGATTGTTTGATTTGAAATTAACTAGGGTCCACTCTTACTACTATAAATACAGGTTAAGCCCTCCCAAAGCATTCATCATCAACCAAATACTCATCAAATCCTTTTGCATATCATTCAAACAAAAATGGCTTCTTTCCCTATTAAGGTTGTGAGTTCCATAACTCTTCAATCTAGTATAGAAAAGACAACCAGTTTCTACAAAGATGCTGCAACCAATCTCCAAAAGGTTCTTCCTCACAGGGTCAAAGAAATCATCCCCATCCAGATGGTTGGTAACCAGATCACGAAATACAAAATCTTTTATCAAAATGGTAAGTTTTTTCAAATCTTTACTACGAACTTTATATTTTTGTTTATAAATCAAATTAATACTGTATATGTTCATAGGATTGCCTCTTGAATGGGCACAAGTGGACGTTGATTTAACGGATTCAAATGATCTGATAAGCGTTCACACCATAAATGAACTGACAAGTGAAAATGCTGGAGATTTCAACACACGGGGCAAAAGAATCAGAATCATTACTGTTTTCCGACCACAAGGAACAGGCACCAACGTTGAAGTTACTTATGAGTTTGAAAGAAACAATGAGGATATTGGTCCTGCTCTTCTCGAATTTGATATTTCGAATTTTATTGCAGTGGATAGTAAGATAAACTGAAGAAAATTGCTGAGCACTGCACTATATAAGATGCATGATATATATATATATATATATATGTATATATATATATGGTGGTGTTGAATAATATAAGTACTATACGCAGTACTTATAATCATGCATCTTTTGAATTTTCTAAGCTGTTTGTACTGTTTTTTTGTTGTCTACTGATGTGTGGAGTGAAAATTGCAGGTTTATTCTGCATTTTTCACTTTGTGATTGCATGGTCTTAATAAAATTAAGTGTTTCCTCTATAAGATTACTGACAGTTGACGACTAACTACTTTTGTGTTTTTAAATTAACTAAAAATTATTGACAATTTAATAATTATAGCTTAGTTGTAACTCCATGAAATACAATCCCCCTAGTTGCAAATTTTCCATTTAGTTAAATGAGTCGAGTTCAAACTCTGTTCACAAGTTCACTATTTGTTTCACCAATTATATCGGTTAAGTATCTGCAAGCCTTTTATTAATTATATCGGTTAAGTATCAGTGAATCTTTTATCAAGTAAGCTTATAAGCAGCAAAAAATACGTTCAAGTTATTTAATAATTAATTACCAAGTTTACAAATATTGTAAGGTGCGTGACGCAGATCAGGTTCGGATTAGTTAGGGCAATGCTTCGGAGACCGGGGAGCTTTCAAACCAACTTAAACCTCGTCACCGTAAAAAAAAAAAAAAAAAATTCTAAAATCAAAATAATTTTGACTTAGCCTCCATCTTATTCATTATCGTTTATATAAATTTTATAATTCAAAATTTACATCTTCTGTAAAATAATGAGAAACCAACTAGAAAATTAATAGAGAATCAAACAATTTATATGCTTGTAAAAAACAAGCTTCCCAGTTAACAGTTTGTACATTATGTTGCTTATAATAATTATACATGTTAAAGAATGAAAGAAGTGTGAGCTAATTATCTGTCGGCCGTGAATAACAGTTTGAATCACAAGGTTAACTGAACAGTTCTGTTAAGAGGAACCTGAATTTAAGGCGAACTGCCTTTCGGTAAATGCTGGTTGCTTTGGCATAGAATGATCTGCAATTTCACTGTTCAGCATTGATATGATTGTGGATACTGTTGGCCTGTCTGTTGCAAATTCCTGCACACGCAATAGACCTACATGTATGCATCTGAATATTTCGTCTTCATATACTACTGGATCCGCTAGAGTTGCTGTGTTGCCCTCTTTCCTCAATTTCCATGCCTGCAGGAAGCATCCTTCAGGTGTAAATTATTGTAAGATCAGTAATCTATGTATATATATATAAAAAGATGGTACTTGCCTTGAGGTCTCTATGAATGATTTTGAGTCTAGAATCCCTATGAAGGTAAAGAAGATCTCTGCAGATTCCTTCTATGATGTGAAAGCGCTTTCTCCAGTCTAGCACTGGTTTTTTGCTTGGATCTGTCACATATAATAAGCAACTGAGTTTAATAGCTGTCGAGTCTGACTAGATTGATGTTGGAGTTTCCATATCAGAACAACTTCATTCATGAATTCTTCTAGTCCTTGCCCCGAAGCTCTTGACATCCTTTTCACTGCTATTTCTCACCCATCGTCCAATATATCCACCACAGAAATAGCATTTCCTTGTAGACTGGACCAAAGTCACCCTGTCAAAGTTTTCAGTAGCAAGAACCAGCTTCTGTAAATTGATTACAGGTAACTCCTGAAGTTTTTCTGTGTCAATATTGCCTATGAGCCTATTTCCGCCATCCGAAATTGCGGTACGTTCCTCCTTCCTGGTTTTGATTTTCCAAACCGAGGAAGTGAAATTGATAATATAATTACAAAGAGCAATTAAGTAGCAGTAGCTTGCATATGAACTGCAGTAAAATTGGCTTACCTCTATACTGAGGCATCCACCACTGTACTAAAATAGTATTATTTCTTAGGAACATAAAATAGTAACAAACCAGCCATAATTTTTCATGGTGATCGTAGGCATTCTACACATTTTATTTTAAAATTGGCTACAAACTTCCAAATTCTAAATATTAATTAATAACTACTTATTCCCTTATAAAAAAATGAGGTAAGAGAAGAAAAAGGAACAAGTACTAAAAAAAAGAACTCAACCGAAAAACGGTTTACACCTAGACATTATTACAACTCCCTAATCAAACGTTAATTTTTCCGGGCCGGCTTCGTACGAGACTCAAGAATTTCTTTTTAATCTCCTTTTTCAATGCTCTGACCCATCAACTAACTAATCCTATTCCTTAATTATAATTAACTCATTAAGCAAACAATTCCGGAGGTAAATTAGCATCAAAATCCACCAAAAAATCCCAATCTCTGATTGGCGAATTGTTAACAGAGTCCGATTCCGGCGTTCTCACATTATGGTCTATTCCAAAGCCGGAAGACGTCGCTGGTGATATATACGAAAATGAAAAACCGGCGAATAATTCATTCTCCATCATTGGCTCTTTGAGAAAATCATTTTCTTCAGTGATTGAAAATGGTGGAAATAATTCCAAATTGTCAGTTTGACTAAGTCCGTCTCTGTAATTGAAAGAAATCTCTTTTGATAACTTTGGTTTCACGTCCACATGTTGGTTCTGTGAACTAACGTCGTTTTCTTGCTTCGACTTGTCGTTTTTGGAATTTGAGAAACGAGCCGCTTGAAAACAGGTGTGCCGTCCTCTATAAGTGACTTCAAAAATTGTTGGGTCTTGGTCTGATCTTTGAACTTGTTTCGTAGCTAAACAACCTTGTGAGTGACGGTGAGTGCACCTGTAGTACCCTCTGCAATAAAACGATGTCGTTTACTAACTCAAAATAAGTCAAAAATAGAGTGAATATGAATCTCATGGAAAGAAAGAAAGAAAAGCTGCATTTTGCTTTCTTACATTAAAGTATCATTTTACTTAATACACTGTAATTAACACATTAATGATGTATATTAACAACAATTTGATATCCAAAATTGCACTTTTGCAGGGGAAAAAAAGACGGATTTTGTTTTCTTTTTACCTGGGAAAATTAGCTCCAAGAATGTCTTTTTGACCATATTTTCTCCAATTATGACCATCATCAAGTGGTCCTTCAAGTCCAGTACCAGAACAAACCTTCACTTTTTGAGTCCATCTGGGTTCTGTTTTTCTGCAAAATTCAAGAATACCCAATTCCAATTAGTTCAAAATCAAATTTTAAATTCGTTTTTTCTCTCAGAAATTAAAGGAAAAACAAAAAGATTTTACCTTTTCTTGTAAACATCTCCCTGGAATTCATGATCAGAGATCTCACTTCTGGGGCTGACATTATTACTACAAGAATGTGGCAATTCCTGAGTATGAGGTTTAATTTCCAAATTTAGCAAGGAAAGTGCTTTTTCGTAAGAAGAAAGAATCTTCTCAATCAGAAATTGACGGGTTTCAGGCGAAGATGAAATAGAATTTATATCGTTCATGAGCTGCTCTGTTAGCACTTTTCCTTGAGTAAGCTCATTGATGAGAGGGTTTGGCTCCATTTTGAAGAATTGATAAGAATAAGAAGAAAAAGAGTGGCTTTTTGTTTTTTTTTTTTTTCTTAGTTGATGAGATGAAATAGAGAATTTTTAAGGATTTCAATCATTAAAACAGACAAAATGTAAGAGTGTAGAAATTGATGAGATGATCTCCAATATTTATGCAGAAAAAGATGAGAGGTTTGCTTCGTTAGGAAGTTGTAAGGAAGATGGGGTATATATGGAGGAGGATGAGGAGAAAATAGCAAAATTTGACCTTTTGGGGATAATCAATTAAGTGCTCCAAAGTTATAATCACGTCCCTCATTTTATATATGATTTCTATTTTAATCCATGTGTTTTTGCAATAACTACCAATATCATGTAGTTTGTTTCTGTTTTATTATTTGAATGGGTGCACATAAAACCGGACCCAACCATCTGGTTTGGTCCGAATTAAGCGAGCATTCGAGCTTGGCTCTTGTTAAATTAGTAAAAAATTTTAAATTTTTTTATCTCATTAGATCCAATCGAGATAGAATAGCAAATTTAAAACCAAAATCAATACTTGACTCGACTTGAAACAGTATCAAATTCGGTCTAAATTAAATTATTACCGATAATTGAAATGTCATATATTTTGGTTTAGATTGATATATACATGCCCCTAATTAATACTATCTTTTTATTAGTTTTCTATTTTTGTAATATTTAAAATATAAATACCTATCATATAAAAGTTTTTGAAAATAAACACACATGGATATTTAAAACATAAGAAAACTACACTGGCTTAATACTGGCAGTAATAAAAATGTAAAACTACAAGGACATAATCATAATATTGATTAAAATGCAAGGAGTTAATTGCAATTTTCCCATCCCATTATTTATTATATTTATAGGTAGGTGAATTTAATGAAATATCCTAAGTGCTGACCATTTCAAACTAAAAATGAAAAAAGGCAAGTAATAAATTGTGACTAATGACCAAATTTTTAAAAATAATAATATTGATTTTCAACTTCAAAGATTAAAGAGTATATATTTTGTCCTAGTGTGAGTGACAACGCGGAAAAGGTATTGAAGATTCTTTGGAGTTGAAGGTGTAGTGTCGTGCTTTTTCTTTTCAGTCTTAACAAATAAAATGCGTTCACTTTGAAAATATATTATTAATTAATCCATAACCATAATTTTATTTTATTTTTTCAAATACATAAATTGATAAGGACCTTCCACGTCGCTTTTTATCATCACTTCAATTTTAGCCCCATTGATAGAATTACGCGGTTTATTTATTTATATATACATATATTTTTAAACCGGAACCACTTATATTATTATTAATTTATATATTCTTCATTTTTTTAAAGAATTGTTTATATATAAACTACTTTTGATGATTGTGATCTTGACTTGTTATGCTTTTTATTTTTAATTACTCTTTATTATTTAAATCTTATTTTGTAAGATGTCCTATTAGTTTGGATTGGCTTAGCTTCAGACTTGGGAGTTAATTTATTCTAACTATATTTTTAAAATAATTTTCTTGTTTAATAAATGAATTGAACTCTGAGTTTAGCTAAACTCACAATTGAGTTATGAATTGTTTAGTGTGTCATTAGTTTACTTAATACAAATAATTGTAATAAAAAATTTAGTAAAATGGTTTTCGTTTTCATTTAAAATTGATTTCAACTTGTTTACTAACTTAGTCTCGTTTAGTTACGCAAAAACAACCTCAATATATTCATTCATTTATGGAGTTGGCTGGTTGTTTATACTTCTCACTTAGACTTTTTTATTTTTTCGAATTCATCTAGTTTCATGTTTTACTAAGATATTGCTTAATCCAATCCGTTTATCATTTTTCATGTTTGTTTCGTACTGGTGGCGTATAATGTATTTATGACTATAGAAACTCAAAACTGTCACATATTATTTAAATAGTAAGTTAATTTCCAACTGAGCTACTTTTGTGGATTTACTTTCACGGCACTTTAAAAGTTTTGGTTTATATATTAATGATATTTTTCCTTAATTACACTTATTAATATTACTTAAAAAATTTAAACAATTTGTTTCTCAAAATTGCCAAGTACCCTTTATGTTATAAAACAAGGGTCTTACTTAAGTTTTTGTTAATCTTAAAATAAGTGTCTATGTAAACCACCTTGCCATTTTTCCCATCAATATTAATATTAACTGTTCTAATTTCTAATAACTTTTAAGAGCAGTGTAATCAATATACTAAATATTTTATTGTAATAAAAATAAAAGTGTAATTAATTATTCATATATTTGGATTAATTTATTTAAAATAACAAAATAATTATTTTCTTAAAATAAGTGAAAATGAGATACGAGACACTTAGAGTGAAATAAAAATAGAATACTAAATTTGTTTTTATATTTATTTTTTAAAAAATTATGTGTTTTATTTTGCTGATTAATCACTTATAAGTTAGCATTAATATTAATAAAATGAAAATTTACGTAGTAAAAGCCAAATTCAAAATGTTGATAAAGGATGATCCTTTCAACAGCTGGTGGTTTGGTTTTAGATTTGGCCAAACAATGAATACAATCCTAATCAATCCTCATAATACCGAAATTTGGTCACAATCCGAATGCCAATAATACATTTATGGTTGATTCCACGCGAGGCGAACCCGGAGTACGGGGCAAAATTTCCATGAAAACACCAAGATGTTTACACGAAAACGACACTAGTGGAAATCAAAGACTTCTTAATTAGACCGTTTCAATTTTGCAAAAGCTAATGCTAGTGAGAAATAGACAATTTCACACGTGTAAACATGCTCCATATGAATTTATGAGTATCCTTTTTAATTCCACCTTTTATATATTTATAACTTGTATCTTGATCTGCTCTAATTTGTAGCAGGACGAATCGCTGATGAGTCTGCTACTTATTAAAATGGATGGAGACCCGACCCGGCCAAGCTCGACTTTCCTACGCATGTTTCATATTTGGTCCTTTCTTTGGAGTATGAAAAGGGTTCTATTTTCTTACTTCAAACTTTTTGAATGTATTCTTCTCAACTTAGAATTTATTTATATATTTGTGGAAAAGAGACTTGAAAATTTCAAAAGAAAACATGAAACCATCAATCATTGTATTGGACGCTTGTTGTTATGTTGTTTGTTAAAATGCCAATTTTTATTTCCCCGAAAATTGCCATTTTAATTTTTTATACTCTTATTAAATCATTTTTTTATTTACGTTTTAACTACCATGTTATTATTCTTATTTTTTATAAAAATTTTTCTTCATAATTATGTTTTGTACTATCATTCCAATGCATAGTTAGTTCATGAATTTCTACATTTAGTTTGAAATACAACATTAAATAGCACTTTTTTAAAATTCTAATAAGTAGTCATTCGGAATTAAAAGTATTATTTTACTCTTAGATTAAAAATTATATATATTGATTTATGTATTATATATACTGATATATTTACTAATCGTTAAAAATGATGGCGACAGTTGTATTGGCAGCTACAATAGTGACGGTAGTGGAAAGATAGCGACAGAGATACATGTACCATATATTCTACTTGTCTGAGGTGGCATAATGGTAGCAGCAATAGTGGTCGCGATCGGATATTGATATATTTGTTACTAATAATCATGCATATTATATATTTGATAATCTAAAGCAGTAGTTAAGTTCTACCATTTTAGTTACCACCATCATTATTGCATATTATGTTTTTTTCTTAATTGTTTCAATTAAAATGTATTTTTATCATATATGGATCACATACCGCCGACCATTCCAATTTTTCAGTCAATTCTGGTTTGAAATTCAATTGGTATAGAATTAGAGGAAGCATTTAATTAATAGGATAAAAATAATAAAACATTATGAACAAAGTTAATTTAAAATTTAAAAATTAGTTATACATTGATATAGAATTTGGATTATGATAGATTTCAATTATAAAAAAAAAGAAAAACTTAATAATTTATTATTTTCGAATTAAGACAACTTAAAAAAATATTGTAAGACAATATTTTTATTTTAAAATGTGGTGATTTCTGTTAGGTTCAAAATTATGTTTTAATACAAATTTTAAGTTTATTGTTTTCACCGTTTCAGACAACTTTTAGATGTATAATATATTAAGTTTTTGAAAAGTAAAAATATTAATAAAATATTATTTTTAAAATGACACTTGTAAATTTTATATAAAATTTAAAAATAAAAGTCAGAAATCTAAAATAAACTATTATTATTAGACTAATTATTATTATTTTTTTAATTTTCTATAAATATTTATTAATAATTTAGTTTTTACCTACAGATTTTATTTTCTTATTTTTTTAAATCTATTTAATAAATGCTTTTAGAATTAATTTTAATTCATATGACAAAATGATTTAGCAAAATGGCAGTATTATGCAAAAATGATGGTGGTAACTATAATGGTAGAACTTAAATACTGTTTTAGATTATCAAATATATAATATGCATGATTATTAGTAAATAATATGTAAATTAAGTGAGGATGCCACATTTATTTTTTAGCAAAATAACTTTTATATAAAATAATTTTCAATATTCACTTACAAAATAAAACAACAGGATATGCATATAATAATATAATAGACTTTATAAAATATAAAAAAAAAAATGTAACACTAATATTAAGTCAGACAAATACTGGTTTAACTATATTTCATACAACTAATATCAATATACATATAGCAATAATTTATATATATATAAGTTGTTGCTAGAGAAATGGAAAAAGATATAAATATGATCAAATTGCTTTATAAGCTTTTTATACTATTATAATATAAAGCTTCAATCAAACTTGCAAACATACAGTTTGTTAGTGGACAGCTGGAGTATATTTATTGGATGAATAAAGACTTCACTGTGATTTAATGGGCCGGGCATATTAAATTATTGGACTGCCATACTCTGGCCCATGATTGAATCGGGGAGTACTGAAAACGCACCGTTTAGCTTCTGTATATGATATTTACGTCTTACCGGTCTCGAGACAGAAAAAGCAAAACCCCATTTTCTTTCAACCTTTACACTCTTGCGTCTGCAATTTTCTAATCCGCCATGGCGTTCCCTTACTTGGAAGCTGTTCTTGGTACTCCTCTTGCTCATATTGACCTTTCAGTACTTAGAAAAATGATTGTTTCCTTAATGTGAACTGTTTCTTGTTGGTTTAATTTCTGATTAATTGGTTCTGCTGCGCATTAGCATCTGACTAATTCGAGATTAATGAACATGTCATCTTTAGATTTTTTTTTTTTTTCATTTATTGTTTATATTTTTGTTTTATATATAAGAGCACCTGCTTGTTTCTCAGGAAAATATTGTAAAGAAGTATTGTATTTACGTTTTTGGTGTTTTGACCTAAAGAAAACATTTTCTTTAAGCTTAGACATGATTTACACTACCTCCTTTAGTGTTAATCCTTTTAGCTCCTATTTTGTGGCTGAAAAAATGGAAGCAGATAGTGAGATGGTTTTGTTTATTTTGTTTGCAGAAAAGATAACTAAGCTCAATGAAGTAAAATCTGTATGGGGCTATTTTGACTCAACTTGGTCCTTTAATACTTCAAATTCCTAAAGTCTATTTTTTAGTTTTTTTTTTACATTAATTTCTTCACTAAAATCTTCACTCAGGACTTAATTGCCGTTTATGATATCATCTTACATATTAAAAGGATTATTAATTTTGATTATGAAATCATAAAATAGCATGATGTGTAGAGGCCGGGTAAATAAGTTTGGAACTTTTGTTTCTGCATTTGTTTATGTTTATGTTAAACTTTACTGATCTTTCTTTTGAATGTTTCTGCTTCCTAGATTTATGGATCAGTGGGTAACAATTTCTGCATAATGGTATTTGTAACCTTTCAGGTTTTATGATACTGATGTATCTCTTCGAGGTATATTTGGATTTGCGGCAGCATGCTGTACTGAAACTGCGAACTCTCCCTAAACCTTTGGAAGGAGTAATCAGCCAAGAGAAATTCGAAAAATCTAGAGCTTATAGTCTTGATAAAAGGTTAAATTATTCATGCAGTTCAATTTCTATTTAGTTAGCTGCCACTAACTTTCCATTATTGTTGGAGTACTCACTCTTATCTGGTTTTCAATTGATTTTTTTTTTTTAATTTTCTTCTTGGTGCTTCTCTTATTTTTTCAGTCACTACAACTTCTTTCATGAATTCGTGACTATACTATTGGACTCAGCCATTTTGTACTTTAGGGTTTTGCCTTGGTTTTGGAAGGTAATTTTCTAAGTCCAATTGCATGGATAGGACTTTGTGGTATTAATGAAGTCTTCCCTGTGATAATTGTAACAATCTAAATTCTCTTCACAATTGCAGAAAGCAGGAAATTTCCTCCTTTTTGCTGGTCTTAACACAGAGAATGAAATAGTACACACCCTGGCTTTTTTGGCTGGTGTCATGATATGGTCACAGGTAATGATATATAGGATCAATTTTTTTTTTTTTTTTGGTGATTGAGGGTGCTAAGAGATCATTCTTATTGGTGCACTTGCATCATGTGCAGCTAAACTGATTGCAAAAAACGGTATTGAAACAAACTCCATTACTACATTTTACTCTCTCTTTATTTTATAATTTTATTTGAGAACAAACGTAGGCGATCTTTATTTATATCTTTTTTTTTAATTATTAAGTGGAATTGTGTTATTTATGACTACCCAACTAAAATTGCTGGTTATTTTTGTGATTATTTTAGAACAATATCTAGAAGTGGTACTGCATAATTTTGTTATGTCTTCAGTTAGTTTTATTGTGAGTTATCTGTGTTAAGAAGCATTCACATTGTCATGAAAGACATGTAAACTTAACACCTCAATCAACCAAAAGCATTATGCAGTTCAATAGTGAAGATACCCAGATGAAGTTATTTTTTATCTTGGCCTAAACTAAAAATTAGATATGATATTTTTCTTGCTTGTATAGTTAATATTACTTAACATGCATGATTCTGTTTACGTGGAGAGGATAATGCAATGTTGTCATTGTATGACATCAACTTTATTGAATTCGTTAAATGTTCCTCACTTGACAGAGATTTGTTTTAAACATATTCATACAGATCACTGATTTGCCGTTTTCTCTCTACTCGACTTTTGTGATTGAGGCTCGTCATGGTTTCAATAAGGTTTGTATTCACTTCTGCAACATACATATTTTTCATCTTGGTATTTTAGTTTTTTGTAATTATATTTGGTATAATGTAAAGTTGGTGGTTATTATTGTTAATTCAGTTTATATTCCGTTTCTGGTAGCATCTTTATTTATTATTTTCTTTATATCCTTTGCAGCAAACAATATGGTTATTCTTTAGGGATATGGTCAAGGGCATTTGCGTCGCTATTGTACTTGGACCAGTTATTGTTTCAGCCATCATTTTAATAGTCCAGGTAAGTTCAGTTGCAAATACTAATGAAAGCCAATTTGATGGAGAATTTGATTGTTTTGCTTTTAGAAGTTTGCTGCTACCCTTTTACTTTAATAACACACTTATATATTTAACATGTTTCTCTCTGCAATTCTTCCTCATTGTGATTAACTACTGTTTAATTTGGTTGCAGAAAGGAGGTCCTTACTTGGCAATCTACTTGTGGGCATTTATGTTTGCTCTCTCTCTTGCGATGATAAATCTCTATCCAGTTTTGGTTGCTCCACTTTTTAATAAGTTTACCCCTGTGAGTATTTTAAATACTATTGAATTCAAGCTGCCTTGTGTCATTTCTTTATTGATTTCCTTTTTTCTGTGTTGCTGTGAGAAATAGCTCCCAGATGGAACTCTAAGGCAGAAACTTGAGGCACTTTCTTCCTCTCTCAACTTTCCTTTAAGGAAATTGTTTGTTGTGGATGGATCTGTAAGGTCAAGCCATAGCAATGTGAGGATTCAACTCTTGGTCATATGTTACAAATGCATGCGCTGCTACTCTTTTGTCTACTTTGAATTATTATTTGCTGATAGTTTGCTTTCATGTATCTTTTTGTTGATACACCACATGGTTGAGATCCTTGTGGGCAGTGTTTTGTTTATTTTGTAATAATCCATGAAACATTCATTATGTTTGTGATTGATGCACAGGCATATATGTATGGCTTCTATAACAACAAGCGAATTGTCCTTTATGACACGTTGCTTCAGCAGGTGAGAATGCATTTTTATTAGAAAGCTTTGAAGTCATCTTTCATCATTTATGATTTATCTATGAATTAAACAGGCAGCTAATAATTTCATCAATACCCACTTTATGTTGGCAAGTCATTTTTTCAAAAAATTCCACCACTTCATCAATGTCTTGATCGTATATTTGTATTCATCTTCCCTCCCTTTTCTATATAATGTTATCTTTTCAGGAAAATAGATTGCTTGCTGTATATTCTTAATCTTCAATGGAGCTATGTATTGTGTTCATCATCACCCATACTGCACTATAATAAAATTTTCTCCTTACTAGTTTTTATCATGAAAATACAACACTAAACCTTAGTTCAAAGTATATGCTTGAGCACATGAATCCTTTTTCCATTCTGCCTCTGTTCATTGATTGTTTTTTACTAATGTCAAGAGTAGATATTTTGATATAAATTCCATCAATTTCATCAGGCAGTGTGGGTAGCGTTGTAACTAAAACATTCAGTTTATGTCATTAAGTAGTACTTATTGTTGAAATGCAACCTATGCTTTTCATTGTGATGTCTACATGTTTTTACATATTTTTGATACATTGCAGTGTGAAGAAGAGGAAATTGTAGCTGTAATTGCCCATGAAATGGGACACTGGAAACTTAATCATACATTGTACTCATTTATTGGTATGCAGGTATGTTACTGTTTCTTGCTAAATTCTCAAATTTTAATTCATTACTTGTTTTCTTTTCGGGTCATCAAATTGACAATTCCGCTTACTGCTTAATACTTGTTTTGAAGTATATGTCACTCAAAATGCATGATAGGCAGAGTTTGAGCCTGTGAGTGGTATCACTGGCAAGTGAGAATTGAAAAGAGGCTCAAGACAACTTTCCCATCATTTCTCATGCCTTCTGTTCTTCATTTGGTTTGGTTTTAAAATTCAAAACAGACAAAATATGCTTGATAATCAAGCATTTTAGAAACTATAAACGTAGAAAATTGAAGGTATGCCATACTTCAATGTTGCTGCTAGCTGGGAACTGTTGATTAGGATCTCATGACTTTTAGAATGAGGATAAATTGATTATTATTATTATTATTATGGAAGTCTTAAATGTATAAGCTGAGTTTACTGGGGAGAAGCTTATACAGTTCTTTAATAAATTATAGCAGGATTAAGTTCCACAAGTACTGCATGTCTCTTAAGTGTCCGTTGTTTTTCTTTTTCCCTTGATATTGTTTAGTTAAAACCTCATTTATGAGCAGATTAAATAACAGGTTTCAATTCAATTCCTTGAAAATGGGAGATACAGATCTTTTGCGATTTTATTTGTCTTAAGTTGCTAAATCATAGCTACTGATTTGCATTCTAGAATTGTTAGTCCATTTCCTTTTTCAGTTACAAAAATTATTCAATACTCCATTTGTCTACAAATAATACTCCAATTCTAAAAGATTTATTTTTCTTTATCTATATGATGTGTGGCTAACTGTTATTGCTCATTGTCATTTACTATTTGATTAAGTGCAGATCCTTACGCTGTTGCAATTTGGAGGATATACTCTTGTGAGAAACTCTACTGATTTATACCAAAGTTTTGGGTTTGATACACAACCAGTGCTCATTGGACTAATTATATTTCAGGTATTTATATGACTAGAGGGCTTCATGAAGAAATGGTGTTTAGTGTTAGGGAGTAACAGTTATCTGCTAGTAATATAACAGGTTTATGTGATCTCCTTGTTTTGCAGCATACTGTGATACCCATTCAACACCTAGTAACCTTCGGTCTTAATCTTGTGAGCCGTGCTTTCGAATTTCAGGTAACTCTCTCCCCCCCAAACCAGAAATCCACCCTGCAAGAAAAAATTGAAAAAGAAAAAAGAGAGAGAAGAAAAGAAAAGGAGGAAGCCCGTATAATCATGTTTATCTTTTGGTTTGCTTGCTAATTGTAGGCTGATGCATTTGCTAAGAAGCTTGGCTATAGCACTCCTCTTCGCAGAAGTCTGGTGAAACTGCAGGTGATTTATCAGTATTTCCCCTCTTTCCATATTCCTTTGTGACTTTGTGGAGATTCCTCTATAATCCTGTCCGACTTGCGAGGGATCCTGGCCATAATCTTTTTTCCCAATAATTAAATTCCAACGTTTGTTAGTAGTGTCTTGGTTTTTGTTATTTTTGCTGCATTAAGAACATTATATTATTTTATGTAAATATTTGCCATCATAGTATATCATATTACTGTTCTTAACCAAAAATCTTGGTTGAGTTGGAGTGTCTTACTACTATTTTTTCTAAAGTTTCATGATTAGATTGGAAGTACACATTTACTGACCAATGAGTTGATGTTCTTGCAGGAAGAAAATTTGTCAGCTATGAATACAGATCCTTTGTTCTCAGCATATCACTATTCTCATCCTCCACTTGTCGAGCGACTGGCTGCACTTGATGAACAAGACAAAAAGGCCGACTGATTGGCGGTTTGCGGGAATCGGTTGCTCAGAATACATTGTAATTGGACAGGCGTTAGAGAAATCAGCCATTTTGGTATAACTTTTGTCTGTTCTCCTGGAAATTAAGATACTTAATATTAGTCAGTTGAGTTGACAGGAGAGAAAATCTGAGGGGGTTTAAATGGAACAGTAAATGATCAAATATCATGTGAATGTTGTTGTCCTGCATGAGCTTAATGGTCACAAAATTTTATTTTTTTATTTTTATTTTTTAAGAATCCAAAAAATCTTTAATTTTCTTTCTCACTTTCTATGTGATGTGATCTCTTTTTTTTTTTTTTTTATAGTATTATTATTATATTGTGATTGAGATTTGAGAGTGGGCCGGCCCAATCACATTTCTAGATATTTTTAGATATAAGAACTTATATCATAGATACTTTTAGATCCATGGTACCATCTTGGAAATGTTAGGAAATAGCGAGTGTTCAAGTTTAGAGTATAATAAGTAGCAGATATTTTCATAAATTGAGTAAATTTTAGCAAGTTTTTAATTTAAAGTATAACAAATAGCAGATATTTTCATAAATTAGATAAATATTAAGATTCTTATATGCAATTACTTATATATTCTTTTTTAAAAAATTTTTTTTTATTAATTTTAAGGTTTTCGTTAAAAAAAATTGAAAAAACAATAAAGATTCTAAGAAGATCAAATAACTTATATATATATATATTTTTTTTTTACTTAAAAGTTTCACAAAAGTTTTGGTAAAAGGAGTTTTTTTTTTTTTTTAAAATTTTATTTGATCCTGATGGGTGATTTGTCTTAACTCTTAAGTTAATAATATAAAAAAATATGATTAAAGATTCTAAGAAGATTTCTTGCAACTTGCAACATGCATTACCAAATAATAGATTATCCAATCACTAATTTTATTTTAAAATGTAAATAATTAATAAAAAGAGAATATTATCAAAACACATGTTTACAGAAAAAGAGGACTTTTTTTCCCTGCATTATCATGGTGGTCTTTTGTAGGTCCTACTTTGATGCCCCCTCTTAATCACAACTTAATTAGTACTTAGTAAGATTAGGTTATTGCTTCTTTTGCATTATTATTTTAATATAGGTTACAATAACTTAATCAATTCCTTAAACAGAAAAAGACATTTAAACTTCTGCTATACATTATACATACCAAATTCTCTTTAGAAAAAAAAAATTATACAAATTATTTACTTGGTGTTTAATTATTGGAAAGTACAATTATTAATGGGGAAAACATAGTACTTAGTCACTAATGAAGAGAGCATTTATAGTGTAATATTAGGTTGGTGTACTTTAATTTAATTTTATGTAACTAGATAAATATCTTTTTTTTTCTCACTCTTTATAATTATTTGCCTCAAATATTCATATTCTTAATTACCCATTAATCAAATAAGTAAAACCTCGATTAAAACATTCTAAAATTAAGCATGAGCTGATTATAATGCCACGTGGAAATTAATAGGTAATACTAAAAAAAAACAATCTTCTTCTAATCGAAAAAAAAAAAAAAAAATTGAAGAAGAAGATTTGATGGTGGCTTCTTCTTCTAACATCACACTCATCTTTTAACGGTACCTTTTTTCTCCATTTGCTTATAAATAGGAGTATATTCCAAAAAAAATAATAAAATAAAATAAAAATTGTGGGTCCCTATTCCCTAATCACCTAAAAGGACAAACAAGTCATTTCATTACACAGTCTTATATTCCCTTCTTCTTCCTTTCTTTCCCTTCTCTGTCTCTGCCTACACTTTGCATTGCACACTCTCAGTTGACAGCTCATCTTCTTCATCTCTCTTTAACCATTTCTTTTTCTTTCCCATTTTCTATTACTTCTTCCTGAGGGAAACTTTTCTTCCCATTTATTTCTTTTCTTTTTAATTAATTAATACTACAGTCTATATTCTTTAATATTCCATCCACTTTCCTCATTATTTTGTTTCTTTTCTCCTCTTCTCTGTTTCTGTTTGTTGGTTTTTTTCCCCTTCTTATTCGCCGGAATTATTTTTCCGGCGACCCAAATGTGGTGGAGGAATCTTGGATTGATTTCTGATACCGCTGAATTCTGCTTCCATTGAGTTATTTCTATTTCTGAAGATTGGGAATAATGTCGGTATACGATGCCGCTTTTGTGAATACTGAGTTATCAAAGCCTACCTCAATCTTCGGTCTTCGGCTTTGGGTAGTGATTGGAATCTTATTAGGATCTCTTATAGTTCTTGCTCTTTTTCTCCTTTCTCTTTGCTTAACCTCTCGCCGGAAGAACCGGCAATCTTCTTCTACCAAGCTTGCTGAGACTACTCCTCCTGTTTCTAAGGAAATACAGGAAATCGTGCAGTTCCCTGCGCAGGATCATCATCACCACCATCACCCTCTTCAAGTTCCCGAGATTCAAGTCGAGATCGGTAAGATCGAGCATCGTGTGGTGTTTTCCGATCGACCGTCTAGTGGGGAGAGTAGAGGAACTGCTAGTGGGTGCGAAACTGCGTCGTTTGGTAGTGGGAGCGTGGGGCCTGAGGTATCGCATCTTGGGTGGGGCCGCTGGTATACTTTGAGGGAACTTGAAGCTGCAACGAATGGGCTTTGTGAAGAGAATGTGATTGGTGAAGGTGGATATGGGATTGTGTACAGTGGGATTTTAGTTGATGGTACTAAAGTTGCTGTCAAGAACTTGTTGAATAACAGGTATTGAGTTTGATTGGTTCTTATTTAAAGTTCTTCTGATTCTTCTATGCCGTTCAGGATTCTGAGATATTTGAACTTTTTTCCTGTTCTGGACTGTATATAGAATAGAACAGTAATTTCAAAATTTTTTTCTTGTTAGCTTGTTTTGATTTCTGCTTGAGATGCTTAGTGAGGAAAAATTATCAAAATTTACAATCTTTTACTGATATTTATTTAATTTTGTTTTATGGGATTTCTAAATTGAAGAGCATAGTAATTGATTGGTGATGGTTCTCTTTTCATCTATTTGATGCTTATCTTTGTTCTTTATTCTTGTCTTGCATACTGGTAGAATATGTGTAGTAAAGTAAGGTGCTTTATGTGAGTGGAATGGATAACTTTTTCATGTCAAAACCTTCTGTTTATGATTTGATTCCGATGGATAAATTTAGCATACGCATACTCAGAGACCTTAATCTCCATTTATAATTTTGTTAATACAATTCTGTGTCCGTTCCTGTGTGTAATATTAGCTTATGGCAATGAAATTAACCATTCATCAGGGGTCAAGCGGAGAGGGAATTCAAAGTTGAGGTGGAAGTAATTGGACGAGTTCGACACAAGAACCTCGTTAGGTTGCTTGGCTACTGTGTTGAGGGTGCATATAGGTACAAAGAATGAGTTACTTTAGCTTTAGTTTGTGTTTGCAGCATTTGAAATGTAATGGTTCACTGTTTTGTTTTGTAGGATGCTTGTGTATGAGTATGTTGACAATGGTAATCTTGACCAGTGGCTTCATGGTGATGTTGGAGAAGTTAGTCCTCTAACATGGGATATCCGAATGAACATCATTTTGGGAACAGCTAAGGGGTAATGATAATTTTGTAACTTTAGTCTTTTCCCTCTATATGTCTTATATGCATTGTGCTTGAATTTGAATTTCAAGTTATGGTTTGCTATATATGTTTGTAGATTGGCCTACCTTCATGAGGGTCTTGAACCAAAGGTTGTTCATCGAGATGTAAAATCCAGCAACATACTACTTGATCGCCAATGGAACTCCAAGGTTTCTGATTTTGGACTTGCCAAGCTTTTATGTTCTGAAAGGAGTTATGTGACAACACGAGTGATGGGAACATTTGGGTTAGTTCTTTCCCCTCTTTGGACTGTTAGTTTCCCTTTAAAGTATACAATTCATTTGGCATCTTAACATTCTTTCGAATGGGAAAAATGACTCCAACTAATATGCTGGTTTTGCTAGTTATGTTGCCCCAGAATATGCTTGCACAGGAATGCTGAATGAGAAAAGTGATGTTTATAGCTTCGGTATACTCATCATGGAGATAATTACTGGGAGAAGTCCAGTTGATTATGGCCGACCTCAAGGAGAGGTTAGTTTTGCAGTGTAATTGGGAAATATTATCTCTGCACTTTTCTTGTTTCCTGTTCTTCTTTACTTATGGAAATGCCTAAAAACCATTTCAGGTGAATCTGGTGGATTGGTTAAAAACCATGGTTGGGAGTCGAAAATCCGAAGAGGTAGTAGATCCGAAGTTGCCAGAAATGCCTGCTTCCAAAGCACTAAAACGGATACTCCTAGTTGCTCTTCGATGCGTTGATCCCGATGCAACAAAGAGACCCAAAATGGGGCACGTTATCCACATGCTTGAGGCAGATGACTTGCTATTTCGTGATGTACGTGCTAAATCCCTCAATTATGTATAATAGAGTATGTGAAAAGGGAATTTATCTATCAACTCATTTTCCCTTCTCTTCTGCTAATGGCAGGAACGCCGAGTGGGGAGAGATCCTTTGCATTCACGCCATGATTATGAACAAGAAAATCATGGAGTTGCAAGAATTGGCGACAAAGACAAACATTTGGGCGAAGGAACTTCAGACACAACAAGTGAAGGTGATAGTGGTAGGAAGCTTCATCAGCAAAATAGACGGAGATAGCAAACCCCACCAGATAATTAGGTGATTAACTTATAAATCTCTTAAAGTTATTGAAATTTGAACATCTTAATTTTCAACCCCTTTTTTTGGTAGTATTTATTTCCCCTCCTGTAGGTATTTCATTGTGTTTGTTG
This sequence comes from Croton setiger, assembly GCA_948099555.1. Lineage (NCBI taxonomy): Eukaryota > Viridiplantae > Streptophyta > Magnoliopsida > Malpighiales > Euphorbiaceae > Croton > Croton setiger. Next base: position 23,366 of record CANUEY010533580.1, read on the forward strand.
TTGTATCTTCAATTCAATTAAAAAAAAAAAAAAAACCCAATAATCTTCATTTGTTCTGTGCTCAATCTTTTTGGAAATATCCTACTTGTATAATTCATTCATAATTCTTATAGAGAAAAACCCATAGTTGTTAGATTTTATTCTTTCATCTTGTAAACCAAAAACTCTTCTGCATTACAATATATACACCTATTCACCGAAAATCTTCATTATTTTCTGCAATTTTTCATAATTACTTCACAATTTATTAGAATATATTTGCTTGTTTATCTGTTACTCTGCACATTAAGCTTATGACTCGTGGCGCTGGCTGGTTGCCAGCACCATTTAGCCAGCACCATTTACCGGATAGTGACGGATGATGGCTACGTTTGCCAACTAGTGCGATGGAACCATATAGATTACCTCAACTTCAGTGCTAACTCTAAAATTAGATGGTCCAGTGGTGCTGGTAATTTGTTTTGGAAGGAAATGAGCTTATAAGTTAAAAACAGCTCTTATATTTCATGTGATTATTTTTGTCTCGGGGTTGGACCAGACAGCTGGGCAGCAGCCAAAAGACCATAGTCTGGAAATGGGGTATGGCTGCTTCTTTACTGTTATTATCAATGACAGAACATCTTCTTTTGCCCTTTATGCAAGATGGGGACATTTTGCTCAATTACTTGCTAAAATAATCTTCCTTATAGTCTTTTCTTTTCTTTTCCTTGGCATTTGGCCATTCTAGCCATTTGGACTTGTTCAAATATTAATTGTTTTTTTGGCTGTCAAGTTAAGTAGGACAGTGTTAGGGGAAAAAAATCTTGAAATTAGGCTTTTTTTGTGCTGTGCAGAATTAGGCCGGCAACTTATTAAAATTGGGCAGGCATTTGCAATCTGACTGGCATATTGGCTTCCAATTCTGCTATGGCCCTGTGTGTATATTATATGCGCAGGCTTCGAAATGGAAAGGATATTAATAACTTATGATCTATTGTTGATAAAATACTTTTCCAATCACTAAAATGCATTAATTTTTTTTACTAATTAAAATACTTAAAATAATTAATGTATTGAAACTTTATTCCTATAATTTATAATGTGTGATATTAATAAATGTATTGAAACTTTAGTATAAGTAAATATTAATAATTTTTAAATTTTAATTAACTGTCATATTTTTCAGTATTCTATAAAATACACGTATTTATCAGTGTTACACACATATTTCCATAGTTTTTTATTAATAAATATGTATATTTTCTAGCATAATATAAGAAAATATATGTATTTATTAATATTATATTACATTTACTTATTATTTTCAAATATGTGACATTATTAAAAATAAGTTTTGAAAAATTGACATTTATTATAATTTTCCTAGTTATTTATACCAGTTTTTAGGTGGAAAAAAGAGGAGTGCCAACTGCCAAAGATGGGTTAGAGGCCCGTCATTCCTATAGGCTATAATGAAATGGGCCTAAGCTTTTTCTACATTTGGGAGCCTGCTGTGCGCTGTTTCATCTAATAAACGGCTAGTCGTTTAGTTGAGATTCTAAGTTCTTTAAAACAACATCTACTATATTACCTTTCGTATCAGCATCAACAAATGAATTCAAATTAAATCAAAATTCATTAAGGGGTAATTATAATTTACTCTCTCTATTTTCATTAATTAGATAAATTAATTCTTTAATTTAATTGTTTTACTCTTTCTATTTTGTAACTATAATTTAATATACAATTATAAGGGCTATACTTATTGATGTGTTCACGAAAATATACCTCAATATTATAATAACTAAATTCTTATCAATTGTAAATTAGAATTTCATTACGTTTTATCAATGGAAAACTCAATTTATTAATTAATTATTATTTTTTTAACGTGTAAAGCTGTATGTTTCTATACTAAATTAATAAATATTATTTTGTATCTGATATTTGTTGAATAAATAAGAGCTGTCATTTTATAAAAATGCTAATCATTATTGTTCATATTCATTATCAAGAAAACATATGGTTTAATTTTAAATTAGAAAACTTTATAATTATTTTTTAAATTAAAAATGTATTAATTATTATCACATATTTCCTTTAGTCGGCCAAAACACTGTCGTATTTGTGCTTGATTGACCGACAATATTTTCCTCTCCGTTGGATTACTTTTATAAAACAAAAAATGGTTCCACGATGAGAAATATTACTATACATCGCCGCCTCATAAGAAGCATGACCTAAATAAACAAAAGACGTCACATGAGTAAGCAAAAGGTGCTTACAACGGATACCCTGAACGAACCATTCATGTAATTACACGTGTAACAACCGTGACCAAATCTCCTTAACAGCCAGTAACTCCACCATTTCCATTTTCCTTTTTCAATAAATCAACACCTAACACTTATTTCCTCTTTTGTCCTGTTGTTCCGTTGCGAGGAAAAATCAACGCCTCTTAACAAGTTAAAGATAAAGTCGAGAGCTTTCGAGGAAGAAGCAATTTGTGTTCCGCGTTTACTTCCTTTGTAATTTCAGATCTCGTGCGTCGAGTACCAAATTAGGTACGATTTTCCTCTTCTTCTTTCAAATTCTTCCGCCGAATTTAGGGTTTTTTCTTCCGGATTTTGTTTTTTACTTTTTGCTTTTCGTGGATCTAAAACTTGTACCACTTGCTTGATAATAAGCATCTAGAATTTGGGGTTCTTTATTTTTTTCCTCGATTTAAATCGGTTCTTTCGTCTTGATCTCTTGCTTTTGCTACTGTAACTTGAAGATCTATTCTAGGTAAGTAACCTATCGATTTGCCTTGTTTATTATGAATAATTATTTGTTTGCTTCGATCTTCTTGTGATTTAATGTAAAATTACATGTACGAATCCGATCTTGGTTAGCGTATGGGTTCATTTCTCGTGGAAAACTTTGTTACTATGGAGATAGGCGGAAGAAATAATGATTTTTTGTTTATTGATGAAAGATTTACGACGGTGGATAATACTTAGTATAATTATACAAATAATTTGATTATAGTTGTAAACTGGGTTTTTGATGTTATTTTATTTTCAATTTGATTTTATATGATTTTGCTTTTATCATCCATCTTTAACCACAAATCTGTCATATTTGTGATCTGTTCTCTAAGAGCGTTTCTCAGAGATTCCTGTCAATTGGAGTTGAGATTTTCCATATGTTTGGTCTTAGGATAGAAAGCTTTTATCTTTATGCATTTTTTCTAGGGTGTTGCTGTATAAAAAATTGTCTCTTGTTATTTTGTGATTACTGATGTTGGTTATGTTTTATGGTATTGTTTTGATCTTATGGAATAAAGGTTGATTTGTGGAATTGATTTGCATCTTCCAATGTGGTTAATGGTTTTGTTTGTGGAATATTTTGCAGAAAATAATAGATATGAGCAGGCCACAGGAACCACACCGCCCCTTTTTTTCATTTGGGAATCCTTTCCGGATGATATCGCCAAAGGGTTCTCAATTGTCCCCAAAACTTATTTCTTTATTGAATTCGTTTGAGGAAACATTAGCTGAGAGACTGAGGAAACTTAATCCAAAGGATAAGGATGAAGTCCTCAGCTTAACATGGATGAAATCTGCAATGGAGTCGCTTTGTGAGACTCATGCTGACATAAAAACCCTAATCACAAACCTTGAGCTCCCGGTAACTGACTGGGATGAAAAGTGGATTGATGTGTACTTAGACATCAGTGTGAAGCTTCTTGATATTTGCATCGCTTTTAGCTCCGAGCTTTCCAGGCTTAACCAAGGCCATCTCTTGCTACAATGTGTTCTCCACAATTTGGAGTCCAACACTTCAAATCAATTTTTGCGCGCGCATTCTTCCCTTGATAGCTGGAGACAGCACATTTGTTCAAAGAACACAAGAATCCAGAACTGTCGCTCCATATTGGATAGTCTAGTGGTATCACTGGATCTGCCAAAGGTTAAGAACTCAGCAAAAGGAAAGGTCTTGATGCGCGCATTGTATGGAGTGAAGGTGCAAACTGTGTTTGTGTGTAGTGTTTTTGCTGCTGGCTTCTCGGGTTCTTCAAAAGACTTGTTGGATTTGCCAGTGCCAGATGGTATCCTTTGGGGACAGGCATATTCTAATCTGCAGACTAACGTAAATACCGAAATTAAGGAGACACTTTCCAGTGGAAATTTTACAGTTCTGAAGGAATTAGCTGCAGTTGATTCAATTGCCAAGAAGCTGCATCCCATGCTTCAAGAGGGACCAGGCCCCGTCAAAGTGGAGGCATTCCAGAATTGTGTTTCCGAATTGAGGAAGGGAGCAGAAAAGCTGTCTCAAGGTTTGGATGTTCTTGCAAATAAAGTTGATGTTTTTTTCAAGGTAGTTTTGAGTGGGCGTGATGCTTTGCTTTGTAATCTGAGAAATTCTGGTCCTGTAACTGATAACATGTTAGGGATTAACGTAGGAGAGCAGATTGTTAGGTGAACATACATGGTGCTAACTATTCTCATGTATACAAATGGTTTAGTTGTGAGATGTTTTTATAGTTGTACCATCGGATATGGCCTAATATTAATATATTATGCAAGGTGGGAGATGTATGATGTTATTTTGTTAACTGGTTTGTACAAGTTTGTGTTAAAATGTAATGTCAATATGATGAATGGAATGCTTTCAGCTGTAATATCCGGGCCATGACTTCTTATTTTTTCTACTCTTCTCCTTCCATTCCATATGCTCTTCTTTCTGAGTTCTGGGTTTGGTTTCCACTTGAGCCCGTGCTGTTTGATATTAGTAGTCTTGACTCGAATTGCTGAATCAGGTCATGGGTCTATAAAATACTGGGAACGTGGTCTGGGAAAGGTGAGTGTGCCTCCGGCAGGAAAGAGATCACCAGATCATAGCTGCCATTAACTGGAGGTAACCTGTCATTTGAAAATTCCATGAGACTAGGTCATTAGTTTGAAATTTCAGCAGGATTATTGGAAATTTGGCGTTAGACATTAGAGACGGTGGTTTTTGAATGATTCTCTAACTTGTCTTTTCCCACAGCCTTGCTCTGTTGAGGGCGGTTCAAATAGGTTTCTGCAATTCTGATTTTTCGATTTTGTTTGGGTTTTAATAGATTGCAGTTCTCACTCTGTACATATTTTTTGTATACTACTGTTCAGTGCTAATAATGAGTATTCGTGTAACGGAAAACTCTGTTCAACAGATAATTGTTAAGAAAAGCTTGATGGGAGTTTGCCGAATCGTTTGGCTTTCCTTGTTGAAGAAGTCGATGATAACTTGTAATATAAAAGCACTGAGCTGCTCCAACCATCTACAAAGGAGGAAGAAAAGACAGTTGCACAAACAAATTAAATGGTAAATTACTACTCTATTTCACTGATTCATTAACCATTTTATAACTCCAAAACCTGTATAAAATGAAAAACACTTCAAAAACTTATATTTTTCTTTCATAATACTTCAACTTTGGGTATTTTAAAAAAAAAAATTTAAGAGCTTATATAAAATTTCCATATAATTTTTTTGTTTTTTTACTGTGAATCTGAATCTTACAATATGACTTAATTTTCGATACTGAATTCAACATTATGGTTTTAATATAGCACGGAAGGATAAGTTGTCTAATGCTAGACAAACTTTGCGGCGGGCAGTAAAGTTTCTTGATGATTGGCGAGCTGCTCAAGATGTGGCTAATCATGTTTCTCAGTCGATTGGTGTTGCAAGTTGGTCTACGCCTCCTGTTGGTACTTTGAAGGTTAATGTTGTGGGGAGTATGGCGGGGCTGGTGGAGTTGTAAGGAATGGTCATGGTGGTTCTTGTGGGGGCTTTGCAAGTATCAATTCCTGGGAACTATGACTCTTCTATGATTCAGGCTATGGCTATCAGAGAAGCTCTTAGTTGAATTAAGAAAGAATGATACCTTATGGAGTTAGATATTGAATTTTGTGTTTGAGTTATTATTGATCCTATTTACTAGGGATTGTTCGATGATTGTAAACCCCTCATATTAAATATGATAGATATTAATCTGTACTTCGTGAGGCGAATTGCGGATAACATTGCTGACATGTTCGATAGTTTGATGTTATAACGTTATGTATTTTTAATTTACTTTTGCTTGAAATCTGATAAAGTCTTTCAATTTTTTTTAAATAATCAATGGAAGAAAATATAGATATCAATTAGTATGAGTTTAAAAAAAAATTTTTGTGTGGAAAAAAAAAATTCACTATACATGGACCGTTGGTAAATGTATATGTTCATGTATTTTTTCTGATTAATAAATAGCGAAATAAATTATTTTAAAAATAACTAAATAAATGCCAAATCCTTTTCTTAGCAAAAAATAAAAATAAAAAATTAGAAAGATCAAAATAGCAATTGTCCCTAGAAATTGTTAGGTAATATCATCCTCATTTTGAAAATTGACCTTCCCATTGCGTATACTAGAAATAGTAGAAAAGGAGGCGTCTCTATTTTTCTTGCAAAGCTATTATTTGAATAATCGGTCAATATGAGGAATTCTGTATTAATTCTTCTAGAAACAACCTTTTACATTATTTATTTCAAACAATAACACGCTATTTGATGAAATGACTTCATAAAAGCTGGCAAAAAAAAAAAAAAAAACTTTATACAAATCTTTGAATGAAATTGTTAATATTCATATACAAATGAATATACTTAATAATTAAATTACTTTTCAAAAATGTATATATTATTCACCCGTAAAAATTAAGGATACCGCAATTTTATTTTATTTTTTAAAATGAGGACACGCTAATTTGATGTATATTTTTTTTTTTACACATTCAATATTTCTATTAGAAAATAAAATATTAATCAATTTTATTTTAAAAAATAATGATTAAACTATTCAATATTCTAAAATTAAGAAACTAAAGGAATTAATGTTAAAGAAATTTTTTCTTACTTTTTAGTTTTCTATTATAAAATTTTCAATAATTTAGTATTTAATTTTTAAAATCTTCAATATTTTAGTTTCTAAAAGGATTAAATGCTTAAAAAAAACAATATAAGATGTAAAAATTTAAGGATCAATTAATAATTATCTGTAGAAAAATCTTATTTATAAAAAAAATATATGCTCAAAATATACATATTTTTATTTTAAAAATGATTCTAAAAATATTTAATTTATAAATCATATTATGAAAATAAATAAATAAAAATTTAAAATTCTATATTTAAAAATATTAAAAAATTACAGGAATGTAAATAGATTAAATATTTTTATTAACTGTGTAAAAAATATTGGCAAAAGATAAGTCGTTAAAAACCCACTTTGATTTTATCACGAGTCACCCAACTCTTCCAGTTCAAAAAGTTCACATTAATCACTACCCACCTTAATAATTTATTTATTTATAAATAATAATAATAATAATTATTATTAATATTCTGAATTTACCGTCTTCCTCCGATGGCTGCCAAGTGGAGTGAAAAAAACGCCAATATTAAAAAAAATAATAATAAGTGTCAAGACTCAAAATCTTACACGGTTACACCTACCGACACGTTAGCTTCTCTCGATTTCTTCGCCTGTTCTCCTCTCCTTTTCACACTGAAATCGGGTTTCTTCTCAGTCGTCGGGTTCTTATCCGGATACTCTTAGCTAGATTTTTGCAGACAAGAATGGAGTCAAGTTCTGGCTCCAGCGAGCATAACATGAAAGGAATGCAAACTCATGGCGGACGTTACGTACAGTATAATGTGTACGGAAATCTATTTGAAGTTTCTAGAAAGTACTGCCCTCCTATTCGTCCTGTTGGCAGAGGTGCTTATGGTATTGTTTGGTAAGATCCTCATTTCTTTCTCATACTTCTTTGCTACTTGCTTTTTTTGAAGATCTTGTGATTTTGAGCTTGTTTTCGGTTTGTTTCTCAAAAGCCTCAAAGTTTCCTGCTTAGCTTGTCCTGCGTGGAGATGATTGAATTTTTCTGTAATCGGCTAGGTTTTTTCAATTCTTATCTGTATTAAAACTTACAGAGTTGACTTTCGATTAAGAATGTTGACATTTTTGTAGACATACCTCGTCTCTGAAGACTGAAAATATTTTTTTCCCTAATTATGTTGTGAAACTTTTTTTTTTAGCTTGACTGCTTTAGGTTAGGTTAATTATGAAGTTGATGCTAATATTTTAGAAAATTTTAGGTTTGGCTAATTGAGAAATGTGTACTATTTATTTACACACTGGCATCATGAATTAGTAAAATGCAAAAAAGGCAATAAAACATTCTATTGGATTTCAACTTTTTTATGATTTTTGTGGCGCCTTGATTTGCTTTAGACTAGAGTCATCAATCGTTAATATGCTTAATGCGGTAGAAGAATCTGGAGATTGTTTTCTTATTCGATAAGACAAATGTTGCTATAGGGGAATACGAGTGGTTACATTTTCCTTGTGTTTAACTGAATCACTTTGTCTCACAAACTATGCGAAGGAAGATGTGATTTTTTTATTTCCTTCAGTGCTGCTGTGAATTCTGAGACACAAGAGGAAGTTGCCATTAAGAAGATTGGTAATGCTTTTGACAATCGAATAGATGCTAAAAGGACTTTGCGAGAGATTAAGCTTCTTCGGCACATGGACCATGAAAATGTAAGGTTTTTAACTGTTGTTATGCTATTGAATTTATGTGTTAACTCCCAGAAAGAATATAGTGTTAGCTTTGTTATTTTGCTTTTGGTTGCATTTTATTTTTGTTCTTTTTGAGTCAAATATGGTATAATCAACTTTGTAGTTCCAGGTTTCCAATGTCTTCTTTGTCCGAAGATGCTTGAGTTTAATAATTTAAGTTGTTTTTTTCATTGTTGCAAGTTTCTGGAATGAAGTAGCATATATAATAAGTAGCAATTGGTTGTGAATCCATGATGCTTGAGGTTATTAATTATGTTAATTACTTTCACTGTTGCAAGCAAGTTTTTGGAATGAGGAAGTTAATATTGCATGTAGTATATGGTAGTAGCAATAGGATAGTTTGCCTTCTTAAATAAAATAGGATGTTAATTTCTTCCTTTTCTTTTTCTACACGTGATCCTGAAATTTTCTCTATTAAGCTAGACATGTCAGAAATTTATACTAATACTAAAACCATTTCAGTGACTGAGTATGAAATGAAATATGTTATTACTGTTTTTTTTTCTTTGTTCCTGAGGGATTAGAATTATTATCTTTTTTTTTTTTTTTAAAGAAGTGTATATTTTATAGAAAATATGTTGTCTACTGTGGAGGAATTATATAGATTTGTATCTTTTCTTTATCCTTAGGTTGTTGCTATTAAAGATATCATACGACCTCCCCAGAAGGAGAACTTCAATGATGTTTACATTGTTTATGAATTGATGGACACTGATCTTCATCAAATAATACGCTCTAATCAGCCATTGACCGATGATCATTGTCGGGTATGCATTTTTCTTGTTCTTGGGTTGGTTGTTTGCTATAATCATTATAGAACTGTTGTTAGGTATGTTTTTGTGAATTTGATTATTGTTTACCTTAACCTCTGACAAGTAGCGACATCATCTCGTGAGAAATTTTTGTCACTTACCATTCCTTGATTGAGTATTGGACTGATTTTGAGATGATGTCCATATCCTCATCCTTTTGTCTTTCTTGATTTAAAGGCAATAGAAAGTAACTTAGGATAGGGCCAACATTGGCAGTATATGGAAAGTAGCAATGGGCATGAACTAACTTTAGGTTGGGGGACAAATTCTATTCCCTTGCTCCAAATTTCGCAAAAGAAAACCCCCTCTCACTAACTCCCAAACCTCAAACCATGCCCCACAAGAAAGAAAAGGCAAACTGCCCACACTTATCCTATGGAACTGTTAAGGTGAACACAAAATGGTAGAATTGATACTAATCGATGGAATAATTTAAATTAGTCGACTTATTTTTCATCTGTTTTACTATGGCAGTACTTTCTATATCAGTTGCTTCGAGGACTCAAATATGTACATTCAGCGCATGTGTTGCATCGTGATCTAAAGCCTAGCAATTTGCTCTTGAATTCTAATTGTGACCTTAAGATTGCAGACTTTGGTCTTGCAAGAACAACCTCAGAAACAGATTTCATGACTGAGTATGTTGTTACTCGTTGGTATCGAGCGCCAGAATTACTCCTTAATTGTTCAGAGTACACTGCAGCTATTGATATATGGTCTGTGGGTTGTATACTTGGTGAGATAATGACACGCCAACCTTTGTTTCCTGGAAAAGACTATGTTCATCAGTTGAGGCTTATCACAGAGGTTTGCTCTCTCAACATTCTTGGCAAATCTTTTATTTACTACCCGTGCTGCTATGTTTTATTTTCAAATTGAAATATATTCCTGTCAGTGGTTGCTGAAATAAAAAAAATCTTTTGTTTTGCTAATTTGTCACATGTCATTGTTTTTGGTGTCCTGAGTCTTCACAGGTTATATGCTTTTTGCCTTCTTCATGTTATCCTTATACCTTCCATTCTTCTCTTGCCTTCTTTGCATTGCTTTACATATGAGTGAATTAAATAAGCACTAATGATCTTATTTGTTTTGCTCTCTCATGGTGGACTACACTTTACCTCGATTGCATTCCTCAACTGCTCAGTTTGTGGCATGTATAGAATCTAATATATAGTTGGTGCATTGATTTCTGAGGTTGCTTGTTCTCTAGTTTGTAGTGTTCATTGATTAATTCAAGTCAAATATGTAATGCATCAATTTTTCTTTTTCTATAGCTCATTGGTTCACCAGATGATGCAAGCCTTGGCTTCCTACGAAGTGATAATGCTCGAAGATATGTCAGGCAGCTTCCACAATACCCAAGGCAAAATTTTGCTGCTAGGTTTCCTAATATGTCTGCAGGTGCTGTTGATCTTTTAGAGAAGATGCTTGTCTTTGATCCAAACAGGCGCATCACAGGTACAAATTGACATGAGTTTAGTTTTCTATTATTTGGTCTATTGCATGGTGACAGACTTCCATTTCTCATTCTCTTTTCCTCTTACCACAATTAATGCGAGTATAGATTTAAGGATAATGGGTAGTAAGATTTATAATATACGGGGTCATACAATCGATATGGAAGTATGCTTTTCTCTTGAGAGTAAAAGTTGCATGTAATTAACAAAAGTTGACAATAATCTCCACTTTCTAGTTATTTCTATTAAAGTCTCTAATTGGTATATTTTGCTTATTCAAAGCTCGTCTCCTATTTGATTTCTTTATTTCAGTGGATGAGGCTCTTTGCCACCCTTACTTGGCACCTCTTCACGATATCAACGAAGAGCCTGTTTGTCCAAGGCCTTTCAGCTTTGATTTTGAGCAGCCTACGTTTACCGAGGAAAATATCAAAGAACTTATCTGGAGGGAATCTGTTAAATTCAATCCAGATCGATGAAAATAAATGTGTTGTACACACTAAGAAAAATACTCCATGATTACAGTTAAACACACAATTATGTAAAATTCCTTCAGTCTGGTAAAAGAAGATGAGAGCAATAAAAAATTGGCATGCCTCGTCATGTGACAAAGAGGTTGACTATGCTTTAAACTTGGAGGGTGTGTGATATTGAATGGATGAAGGATAGGTTTTAAGGCAACTGTGAAGCATCTCTTTAATGATTAAAATTGCAGTTGACATGTTGCCAAACCCAGCAGATTTTGGGTAGGTGGAGGGAAGAGTTCTTCAGCTGGTGAAATCTATATGGTTTCGGGATGGGGATAACGTACACCCAACATCTTTAATTTTATTTGAACTCTTCAAGTTTATTTGAATGTGAAGAATTTCTTTCATTTCCTAGGCTCATGTCGTTTTAGCTTTAGCTTTTTTTTTTTTTCTTTTTTAACATTGACAACTGAAATGTGGTGAGAAAATATTGATTCTGATGCTGAACTTGTGAAGAAACTATGCTATTCTATTCATCTGAGTATAATTAGGATGTTTGGAGATAGTGTTTTGGTGAGTATGCTCGTAATAAAAGATATGACAGGGATTGCATCATTAAAGTGTTTGGTGCTGTAGGTAATTCTGGGTCAAATAACGTAGCATCGCAGGTGAAATACACGGTAAACTTTTATTCTCATACTCAGCAGCAGAGCCTGAATCATAGACCACACAACCGTATCGGAAGATTTTGAAGATGAATTAGGTAATACGTTTTTCTTTATCTGAGATGGATTTTATGAGTTGTTTGAAGATGAATTAGGTAATACGTTTTTCTTTATCTGAGATGGATTTTATGAGTTGTGTAACTGCGTTCCGACCAAAATTCTTTCCTCAAATCTGAGCTTCATATTATGTTGCATTGATGCATAATAACTATTTCAAGACGATGTTTAATTATATGGTACATATCTAAATTCCACAACTTGCAGTGTAATGGAAAACAAGAAAAGACAATAATCTCTAAGAACTCTCAACTCGTAAAGCTCATTTTTGCATATCTTAGAAAGAAACTCACATATACTTCAACCCATAAGTGCACTTCTGGAGTTTTACCGTGTCAATCGGTAAATCCTCCGGTGGAAAGTTACACTCTGTAAGTTTCTCTGGCCCTTGATCAGGCAACATATCGCAAGGTCGAGGGCTAACCTGACTGGTAATCCCTTCAATATCAGTACATGTCCATGGTATCTTCTTAGCTTTAGCTGCCATTCCAATTGTTACATTAGAAATACAAATTTCCTTAAATGGGTCGCCGGAAATGCCTTCTAATCTTGCAGCCATGGACACATTATCAGCAACCATATCTCTGTAATTAATCCCTTGAATTACAGGCAATGCATGTGGGTCATAGTTTTTATCAGCATGTGATCCATAATTTCCAGTCATCCAGAATGCCCATTTCATAGTATGCATTGTCATTTTCCTTACATAAATATCTTTCACAAATCCTCCTCTTCCGACAGCCGTTTTTATTCTGATCCCTGATTCTGTATTAATGGCTGTGATGTCCTCTGCTCTAACATCTTCGATTCCGCCGGACATTTCACTTCCTAAGGCAATTGTAGCACTGTAAGGAGAAATACATGTGAGCCGTCGGATGATTAATTGCCTTGTTGGCATCCCAAATGAAATTCCATACTCATCCCAACCGCTTTTAACTGCCACACAATCATCTCCTGAGACTATGTAACAGTCTTCAATTTTCACGTTTGTGCAAGAATCTAATCATCGTAATTAAGCAAAACGTTAATTAAGTTAATTAATTATAAGGTTTTGGAAATTTTGTCAATTATAAGTTGAAAATCAACCTGGGTTGATTCCATCAGTGTTTGGAGATTTGACTGGAGCAAGAATGGTAATGCCTTGTATGAGAATATTACTGCAAATAATAAAAAAATTAAAAATTAATTACCTATTTAAGAAAATCAAATTAGTAATAATCATCAAAAAGGGAACATAACATACCTGCTATAAACAGGATGAACATTCCATGATGGAGAATTTAGAAGCGTCAGATTTGAAATTTGGATGTTATCCGAAAACATGATCTCGATCAAGTAAGGTCGGGTGTACTTAAGTTTGCTCTTATGGAATTGCTCCCACCAAAATTCACCCTGACCGTCAATTGTGCCATTATTCCCTGCATTTATTTTTTATCCTAAGTCAGTAATAATCATATTATTGATAAAATTAACTTGTTCAGTAATTAGTGGCAATAATATATGGTAATAATTCTTATTTAAAGGGGTATATTTTTTTTTAAAAAAAATAAGGGAGTAAAACTGTAAATATATATTTTTTGAGAGATAAAATTGTAAGAATGTTATTAATTTAAGAAAATAAATACTATAAAATTTTACTTATCCTTTTACCTGTTACAATAACATCAGTAAGGTTTGTTCCAAATATAAGACTGGCAAACCTGCCGGCGGCTGCATCCCTTCCTCTGCCGTACGACGGCAGAGCTTTCAGCACCGGCCATTCTTTCAAATCCTAAACAAAATTCAATTTACAGTTATTTAATAATCACTAACCATAAAAGAAAAAAAAAAGAGGCAAAAATCACGACTTTCAAAAAAAGATAGAGAAACTAAGAAACCTGAGAAGCAAGAAGAACAGCATCCTTATGAAGGAACAGAGTGAAATGACTAATAAGACTGAAACTTCCGGTAAGCCATTTTCCGGCAGGAACAAAAAGCTGTGACCCACCGTCCGATGAATACTGACTAAGATGATTAATTGCATCTTGAAAGGCCTTAGTATTGGAAGTTACACCGTCTCCAACACCACCAAAATCAGTAAGTGAAGCAGTATGAGCTCTGCAATTTATGCCATTATATTCAAATGACTCCAAGACTCTAGCTTTTCTACTCTCTGCTCCTCTTAATAAACTCAATAATCCTAATATTACCAGCACTGAAATTACATTCCCCACCTGCACAACATTATTAAAACAAAAGGACAAATAAAAGTTATTAGTTCTGTTTGGTTTGCAAGAAAATTAATTATATTAACCTGAAGGAAAAGAAAATACATGTACATGTGTTTTCATGGAAGGTATCTCCATTGTTATGAGGAAATAGAAATATGGGATTTGTTGTGTTAGGAAGACAGAAGGGAGTATTTATAGAGTAACAGAGTATGGGGTTATATGGGTGCTTGTTATTCTTTGAAGCAAAGCTAAGCTTTTTCGTGAACTTTTTTTTTGCTTTTAAAAATTATTTCACTTCATATGAACTGCTACTGACATCACAGTAACAGTAATGTTTTCACTCTTCTCACTTTTTTCTTCTTCTTCTTCTATTATTATTATTATTATTATTATTATTGTTATTATTATTATTATTATTATTATTATTATTATTATTATTATTATTATTATTATTATTTTGGTTTAGAGTAGTTTGAGGAAAGTAATAACGAAGTTAATAGTGGATTAAGGAAGCCTTTTTTTTTGGTATAGTTTATTAAATATAATAAATTGCCTAACCTAAATTCAAATTAAGGGGACCAAAAAAAAATCAAATCAATTAAATAGTCAAAGTAAAAGAAAAAAAATCACCTAATAAAAATTCTAAAATTTAATTGAACTTCATGGCCCTAATTCCGCCGTTGATAGCTTTGGTTAGGTTTAACTGCTAGAAAATTAATTAATTGAAGACTATGGTTAAATTATTGTAATTATAATATGAAAGCTATTATGATAGTAACTAAAAAATGGACTATATGAAAAAATAGTTGAGTTGAAGTTATGGAAAGACAAGAGGATGAGCAGTAAATGGCCACATTACATTCCTTTCCCTCCTCAAAATTTATGCATTTTAGGACGTCACAATTTTATAGATTTTGCTTTTTCTCCTAGAAATGGGCCAACTAATGAAGCAAATAATTGTGGTAGTTAATTAAGATTATAGTACTATAATTATGTACTTCATTAGCTAATCCCTATAATTACAATAAGCAGTTGAGAAGTAGAATTTGAAGAAATAGGAGTGTAGAGAACATGTGGAGGAGTAAGTTATTAGGAGGAAAGTAGTTGAATATTTTGGTTTGTTCGGTTGGAAAGTAGTTACTGGAAGAAGTGGGGTATATGTATATGGGAAATTCGCATCTATCATTATCACTATGCAATAAACAAACTATAGTATTTGAGTCTCGTGAGCTCTTCCTCCTTTCATGCTTCCTTCCCTTCCCACTACTGCCGACCCACTTCACGGGTTTTTTTCTAAAAAATTGTGCCCTCACTCCCCACTTCTTTTCACCACCCATCATCCATCATCATGGATTACATTCTCCAACTTCAATTCTTGCCCACTTATTTGGCTAAATACACAAATAAACGTTATCATTTTATTTAGACACTTGAACTTGTAAAAATTTGAATAAACTCACACTTTATTATATGTTTTTAACTCTTGGGTGAGGTCTAATAGATTATTTGTGCAAAATTCAAGTGTATAATATGTAATTTGTATAAATTCAGGTGTCTAATAGGTCATATTTAAAGTTGAAGTTTTTATAAGAAAAAAACATATAAAATTCAGGGTGTAATTATGTATTTGACCCCACTTATTTTGTAGCGGCAAAGTTTTGGTGTTTGAAGCTTTCAAAATACAAATTGAGTTGATTAGAAGTCTTTGGTAAAATAGCTTCTGAGTTAATTTTTAAATATTTATATATAGCAATTTTTTTCAATTCAAAGAGTTAAATATGCTGAACACATAAATACTCTTAGAAACATGTTATTTATATTAGAAGTTAAAAAGGTTATATCGTGTGAAGGATAATTTTTATTAGAATCAAATTTCTGAGATTCTAAAACAATTTGGCGATAATTAAAAAAACAAATTAGATCCATGTGAGTAATAGTTTATGGGATTTGAATTGTGTCACGGACATAAAAAACAAATGTTGTTTAAAATTAAAAATTAGTTATATTTGTAGACAAAAATTGAAGATTAGTGGGGTTCTTAATGCTCTTCACATGATCATCTTTCCTTTTTTCTGTTTTTGCTTTTCCTCTGTAAAACGTCATTTTTGTCTCATTCTGCACACCAACTTCTCCATGGATTATTGGTTTATTGGGTTCTTTGTGGACCTCAATTTCCCATAACCTACCCACCCACCCACATTTCACATTCGGGATCCTCCAAATCCACGACCTAGTGGGTTTTAAACCCAGCTTAATCGTCACTTATTCCAATCGGTGATTAACTATGAATCACTGGTTCATGAAACGTGGTCTAGCTGGATTACAATTAGCCTCTTTTAACATCAGTACACCACAAAGAAACAAAAGAAGGGGGAGTTTTATAGGTTCCTTTATTACAAAATTTGAACAAGCTATTATTATATGGTTCAGCAGCATATTAAATTTCAAGATGCTCGTGTTGCTAAGAAACCCACAACTAGAAAGCCAAGAAGAGCTTGACCTGCAACTCGGAAAGTCCCATCCATATTGAGCCAATGATCCGGCCAACATCCATGCTCCATTACTTTCTTTGCTGAAAAAGTAAAGATGCCCCATTTCAAAATGCGCGAAATACATCTTTACTCTACATATAATAAAAGAATACAAGCAGCAGGTTCATAAAAATTATACATGATTTTCTTTCTCAGTCAGAACAAAAAACAATAATGCAAAATCCTCAAGGAATTTCATTTCCTCCACAGAAACAAGAATGTCTAGTGTCTAAACATTATTAAGCATACACACTTCAAATGTTTCGGGTCCAGCATGCAAAAATGGCAAAAGAATGTATAGTGCTGGAGAACTGACCGAGTCTTTTGGAAAACATCCATGGTCAATTCTACAAGATACGAAACAAATGGAGGCACATCTCCTGAGATTACTTTTGGATTCAACTTTGTCATGGTTCTGATGTCGTCTCATATTTGAGGTATCTTGTCCAAATCTTCTGTTCTCAAACGAAATTTGGTGACCATTTGGAGTGATTAGAATGCCCCACAAAACACATAAATGAAGGATGCTAAATGAATATCAGTATAGGTAGCAAAAATGACACATTATATTTTTAAACATAAGTGCATTTTTACAGATAATACAGAGTCAAATTTTATAAAATAAGTCACTTATTTTTAAGCATAAGTGCATTTTTATTTAAGCATAATGACCATAGCTATGATTTATCGACCAAATGTTGTCTCGGAAATTTCACAACATATAAGTAACCATAGCTGACCAGTAAACATATAAGACCCGGAAAATCGTCGAGCATAGAAATCCGAAGATCAACCTTTCTCTAAGATTCGAAGATCACTCTGTATTATATAGATCCGAAGATCATTTTGTAACATATAGGATCCGTAGGTCTTTCCGTCAACTCATATAGAAACCGTAGGTTTGTTTCGTGAAATTTGCAAACACTGGTTACGATAATCACAACGACCATATTTAAGTCCTGTGGAAATGCATTTATATAGCATATATTTCATAACATCATATTTCATATAATCATGTGACCGGATTTCAATACCGGTTTAAACAACATATATATCTAATATTCGATCATATAACTCAACTAGTCGGATTTCAGTACCGACTCAAAAACCAAAAAAATCACAATTTATATATCAAATATTTCCAATTGATCGGGCTTCAATATCGATCCAAACAATTTAATATAATCATTTAAACACATTTTTATATATTACAGATGGTCGGGTTTCAGTACCGATTCAAACAGTTTAACATAGCATATTTGACAAACTCATAAAGTCAAAATCAAACATATAAATAAGTGGGTTTAACTCTTAACTCACTGTTATGAGCTAGACTGAGTCTCGAGTAGCTTACCTCGTCCTGCTCTAGAATTCGATACTTCTATAATGTATAACATAACAATAATGTTCAATTAATCAAATAAAAAATTCATAGGTATTATGATGCATTATTAAATATTTATTTTTATAAAATAATTAAGTTTCAAAATTAATTCATATTATTTTTCATAAATTTTAACTCAATCCGTGATTAAAATCATTTAATAATGTCTTTTGCGTCTGGTGAAGGAGTGAATGCTTGATTATTAGTGGAGAAAGAGTTGGCTATAGAAGTAGAAAGGAAAAATATAAATATTTTAAACTTGCTATGGTTTCATCAGAAGGGAAGAAATTGAGGGATAATGCGAAAGAAGCTGCTGCTCCCATTTTTGGAAAATAATTTCTAACATACCAATATTATAAACCCATGTTTTTTTTTTTTTTTTTTAATTCCAACTGATTTTTGGACATCTAAGATTTTATTACCGTTTTTACAACTGATAGCTTTTTCTTTTTATTTTTACCCTTGAGATTAATATGCAAATATTTCAAATTAAGACAAGCCCTATACATTGGATTGGTAAATTTCTATTTTTTTTCTTTTTTATAAAATAGGGAAGAGCGATTGGAATCCGAATTTATTGGTTACCTACATTTTGATGTATGCATTAGTGAGATTTGAGTTAGTATAATTAAATTAATAGATTAATCACACTAATAATCATTTGGAGTGTGATTAGTCAATATTCTTATTTTTTATGAGAATTAGATGCAGTAAAGCTTTTCCTTTTTTTTTTGCCTAAAAAAATATTGTTACTTCTTTCGTACCTTAAATATATAATAATATGGCGTTTAATTAGTCCTAAACAAAATGTCGATGTGGGTTAGTGTATAAAATCATTTATTTTTTGTCAATTTTATGTTTTATATTTTATTTTAAATATTCCAGCATTAGGATAGAATACTAAATTTATCACTAAATTATTAAAACTGTTTATTGATGAGTGAAAGTCATATTCCAACATATTTTATTTTGATAATTATTAGAGAGAGATATAATCATTTCAATTTAGACAATCAATGACTTTTTTTATTTATAAAAAAAATATAACAATCAATTTAAATTGCAGACATGATCTATATAAGATCTGATAGAGAAACCCTCTATGTTTTTAATAATTACATAAAAATCAATCAATTAGCAAACATAATCTGTAAGATTTAAAAGCAGATGGTTTTTGACTAATTGTAATAAAGTTATAAAATCAATTTGAATATAATGATTTTCTAATTGTATAAGTTTAAATATTATCTATTTTTGTAATTGAAACGGCAGCGTACATATATATTAAAAAATATTTTTTTAATTATTTATTTTTATGCCAGAATTATATTAAGTACTTGCTTACTACTTCTGTCAGTATTCACATTTCCTCCGCAAAATTTTTCTGTAACAGATTCTAACATATGGATAAAATTCATGCGGTGCTTCTTCCATGGTCAGCCTTTGGCCACATTATGCCATTTTTCCAATTCGCCAAAGAATTAGCCAAATCAGGAGTTGAGGTCTCTTTTGTTTCAACTCCATCTATCATAAAGAGACTTCCTAAACTTTCCCCAGCAAACTTGGAACCTCTTATACACTTGGTGGAGCTTCCTTTGCCGGCTTTGGACGGAAAATATCAGTTACCGGAAGGAGCTGAGGCA
>CANUEY010533768.1:0-10834 GCA_948099555.1 Croton setiger
ATTGATTTTGAAATAAGAATCAAAGTTGAATTACAGAAACGAAAGTGATTTCTAAACCAAAGGA
Source organism: Croton setiger (assembly GCA_948099555.1). Taxonomy (NCBI): domain Eukaryota; kingdom Viridiplantae; phylum Streptophyta; class Magnoliopsida; order Malpighiales; family Euphorbiaceae; genus Croton; species Croton setiger. The sequence continues at coordinate 65 of CANUEY010533768.1, forward strand.
AAGAAGAAAACGAACAATTTAAACTCGGGATTTCCAGCAGAAGCAGATTCTTCTCTGGACTTCCTCTATTTCGAAAAATGGCCTCTCTCAGCAATGTCCACGACTGCTTCTTATGGAGCTCTCCTCCAACGACCTCTTGCTTCTGATTCGTCCCGCTGTTCCACCAATCGAAATGCTCCAGACGCTCCTCTCCACTCTCCTTTTTCTGTTTCTGTTAGCAGTTCGTTACTGCAAAACTTCCATTTCTGGTTGCTCACTTTTTGTTCCTCACTCATTGTCTCTCTCGTTCTTCTTCCCCTCACTCCATTCCACTCCCTCCTCTCCTTTCCATTTTCAATTTAGCCATCAATTACCTCTGTACTCTTCAAGAAATTTGAATTCCCTCTTTCAATTTTATCCCAAATCCCTAACTCTCAATTCCCTTTCTTCATTCGACTCAATTTCTGACTTCTTTTTGTTTTATTTTTTTTTGTTATTTTTAATTGCAATTGAACCTAAACCCGTCCTCAGATCAGACCTAATCTTGGATCGGACCTATTCTGGTTCGATCTCTCCCACTTTCTTTTCCCGTTTTCAACCTCAGATTTCTTATAATTTTTCTTTTGACCCCAAAACTTCTTTCCCCAATTCAATTGCATCCTTACTGCCACCAATTTACCCATTAACTTCTTTTTCTTTCAATTTCATCCATTCCTTCAATTTTCTTCAAAATCAACCTATTTTTTATTTTTATTTTTCTTCAAAAACACTAAAATTAAAAACTCTTTCACATATTAAATCATTTTTTATCATTTTTTTAATTTTAAAATTGACACTAAAACCAAACAAAATTAAAATTAAATTTAAAATTAAAATAAAGAAACCATAAAATAGGAATGAAATCAAAATTGGAATTTTCTTTTCTTTCTTTTAAAATCGAAAATTTTAAAATAAAAAGACCCAAAAATATATATATTTTTGAAGGGAAATAGAATTTTTGGAATTGAATTAAAATCATTAAAACCATTTGAGGAAGGGAACCAAAACTAGAATTTTCTGAGAATTGAACGGTCGTGAGCTGTTTTCGGAACTCTGGAGATTTCATTGAGCTGTTGGCATATTTGTCATCATTGGTACTTTTTAGGGACAGAAATTAAGCGTCAACACCATCCTCCACAACCTTAAACATGACTGTCTAGACACTCTTATACTCCACGCGCAAGTTGCCCTGTGCAGTTGTTTCCGGGAATATTTAGGCTCGCGAGTTACACATTCCACTGCCCACGTCTTCCTTTTACTCTCAACCATTTGGTATGTCATGCCTTTTTTTCTCGACCACGCAGCTACGACATCCCGCAGAGCCTGCTTGCTCTCGAAATATATTATGACATCAATACTATCTGTATCTCCATCCCATATTTGAAGACTCTCTACATTTTCCTCTTCCGGGTCTTCGTCGCCTATATCACCACAGACACAATGGCCCGATGTTGAAGGTACATCGGTCTCGCTGTCAGTATTGTTGTCCGATTGCACACACTTTTCATCATTACTAGAAACACTTCACGCAAACATCTCCTCCTCCTTCTCTTCTTCAATCTCTTTATTTTCCGTTCACCCGGACTGTAAATCACTGAATTAACATCCTAATCTGCCTATTCCATATATTTCGGATTGACACTATCATATGCAGCGCCACTTATTTCACCTGCCACAACGGTTCAGAAACAGTAGCAACTTGAACATCGGCAACTTTTCCACTGTTACATATAATTCTGACCAGTTGAATGCATACAAGTATAAGAATAGAACAAACTCATCGTTTCTGCATAATGATGTACCGTTTGGCGTCATTGTATTCTATCCATACCATAGTAAAATGCAGTCGCACCACGTTTCAATCTACCCGACAAACTCTGCGTACCCGATCAACAAGTTGATCGAAAGACAATTGAGCATCAATACATATTTTTGCATCAGCGCGACTATAATTCAGACCAACTATGTCATCCATGAGTGGAAGTGTTCGACTCCCGTTTATATTTAACAGAAATGGAACGGTGTATACCATTTTCAACAATTGTAACAAAATATAAACAGAAAGTATTTTTCAACAGTATTGAAACAATATAGACTATTATAAAACTACAAATTTTTTTCTAGCTGTTATGGCTATTCTGAGTTTGTCAGTTCTTTTTATTGATAAGAGGTTCGCATAATTAATTTTTAAGAACTAATTTTTACACATTTTATCGACACTTGTAAACATCTTAGCAGCTCATTGGTGATTTTCAAAAAGGTAAAGTTCGCATAAAATGTATCATAACTTTGGCAGTTTCGACATGTGTCCTTTTTTTCAAATTAAGGCACGCGGGCGGTCAATTCGGATATCTTTTATGCGAAGCCTAAGTTCGCAAAAAAGGTATGCGAACTCTTAATTTTCAATTAAGAGTTCGGATAATCCTTATGTGAACTCCATAGGTTTGTTCACTTTTCAAATTACAACCCATTTTTTGTCTACCCAATATATTTTAGCACTTCTTTGGGAAATCACCCCTCAAACTCCCTCCCCTTTCATGAAAACACATGCTTTCACTATCAACCTCGACAAAATTCTCAAAATCTCCATCAATTATTATTAAAATTGATCAGAACCTCAAGAGCTCTAATACCAATAGAATATATTCACTGCAAAGAACCAAAACACGTAGACCATATCAAATGATCAAACAATTGCGAAAAACACCTAAACAGAACCATACCTTCGCCGAAAAAGTTCATCGGTGAAAATCATATCTAAACAACACAACCTATATGTCAACTGAAAGAGGTTGAGAGGATTTTGAAAATACCATCAATTTTTACAGACAATGGTTGGAGAGGCTCCAAATCGGTGTTGGCATTGGCTGCCAATCGGGCAACAGTTCCCGCTTCTCCGACCATAGATCAGCGATTTGAAGGACAAAAATGGAAAGTTGGAGCGAAGATGCGTTGACCGGTGACCTTAAACTTTCCGTCAGAGCTGCATATCGTTGGTAACGGCAGTTTGAACTTCCTTCTTCCCTCTTTTCCTTCTTCATTTTTGTTTTTGCATCACCACAACCGTAGCAACAGCAAAGGGCTGTCAGTACCACCATTATTGCCGCCATCTCTCAGCACCACCACTAGCTTAAACTTTTTTCTTTCTTCTTCTTTTCATTTTGTTGGTAACTAAGAGTGAAAGAGAGGAGCAGATGAAGAAGAAGATGAGCGATTTTAGTTTTTGGGATAATTATTTATAGGTCCCTGAGGTTTTGCATAATATGCTCTAGGGTCCCTCTATTTTGGAAATTGTATCATCGGGTCCCTCAGACTTAAAAAATTATACTATCAGGTCATTCCGTCCAGAAACGGCGTTAGTCAATTGAAAAAGTCAACGATTTTGATTAAAATTTTTCAAAATGACAAAACTACCCTTTGATTTATTTGAATCGAACCATGGTTTATTTGAATCAGACTGTGCTAATTAAACCTTATTTTTAAATCAAACCCTTATTATTTCTTCTTCTTCTCCTCTACTTCACCGCCGCCGCCATCACCATCTCCTTCTCTACAGTCTACACCTCCAGAAATCAAAATCAAAACTTAAATCCACCACGAACCAACATTCATGATAATGCAGAAACAATGGGGAAAAAAGAAATCAACAAAGCAATTTTGTTTTCAACACAGGAGGCAAAATTGATCCAAATAGAAACCAAACTCACAATTGTTAATGTATAGCCGTAAAGAAAATCAGCAGAAACAGATATGACAAGCAAACAGGAACAAGACAAACTGATTTACCCAAAAATAAAGTTCAATCTTTACAGCTTGAATGTTCTTCTTTACAACGATTTCCAAATCAGAAATTCCCTAATTCTAATTTTTCCCAATTTACAGAAAGTAAAATTCCTAAACTAAAGCCCCCAATTTCTAACCAGGAACCCTAAATTGGGATTTCCCCCAATTCATACAAATAGAAAACCGTAGGTTGAAATTTCTTACGATTTCTTTCTTCTCTCTGGTTTTCGAAGCAGCAATCTCTCTCCCCAAAAAACTTAAATGAAGAAGATGGTGGTGGCGTCGTTCTCTCTTTTCGTCTTCCATTTTTCTTCTGCTTCCGTTGAGTTGCCAGCGAGGAGTTTTGCTTCATTTTGTCTTTCAACCAAACTAAAACAAATCGAAATCCATCCATAATCATCATCTTTCATCACAAAGCCTTCAAACGCAGAGGGCAGAGAATCAATTACCATCCATAATCATTTTCTCTCTGATTTCTTCGTTTCCATTTTCACCTTTGGATTTCTTTCTGTCTTTATACTCTTCTCTGTTTCCCTTGTGATTTCTTTCACGTTTTCTTCTTTTCTTTTCTTTTTGTTTTATTCCATATCAAAACGGCACCGTTTGGTGCTCTTTTAGGCTGGGTAGGCTGGTTTGAATCGAACTGGTCTGATTCGATTGAAACCTAAATCTTTAAAAATTTGGTTTAATTAGCATGGTCTGATTCAAATAAACCATGGTTCGGTTCAAATAAACTAAAGTGCAGTTTTGTCATTTTGAAAAATTTTAATCAAAATCGTTGATTTTTTCAATTGACTAACGCCGTTTCTGGACGGAAAGACTTAATAGTATAATTTTTTAAATCTGAGAGACCCCATGATACAATTTACAAAATAGAAGAATTCCAAAATATATTATGCAAAATCTCAAGAATCTATAAATAATTATTCTTTAGTTTTTTTTTTTAAGTCCACGTCAGCGCTGCACCTCGCACTTAAGCATCGGACGTGGGTTTGAAAATGAAATATGCCCCGGTTCTTGGTATGCCTCTTGGATCCACTCACTATTTGTAAAGAAATAAAAAATTATTACTGCAGCTTTCCAGCCTGAAGCCACACTTTATGTTTGAAAATGAGGAAGCAATTTGTCTTCCATTTTCAACTTGTGGGTCCCACTACAAACCTTTGGTCAAAAAGTATTCATTTCGGTGGCAGCATCAAACCCAGCATTCTTTCTTCTTCCTTGGATCATCATCATCAAGCCAAAAAAATGCAATCTCTGGTTAGAACGCTCCTCACCTTCTTCACTCTCATCTTCACAGCATTTGAAACCCTAGCTCTCACTCCATGCAGAACCTCCTGCGGCGCCATTGAAATACGCTACCCTTTCGCCGTTGACGATGGTTGCGGAGCGCCGCAGTTTCGCAGCATGTTTAACTGCAGCACCACCGACTTGTTCTTCACAACTCCTTCCGGAACCTATAAAGTACAAAAAATCGACTACGAAAAAAAAACAATGGTAATATTCGATCCCGCCATGTCAACTTGCTCTATTCTGCAACCCCACCATGATTTTATAATGACAGATATTCAATCTTACATAATCCCACCATCTCCAGACACCATTTTTGCTTTGCTAAATTGCTCCATTGATTCTCCAGTTCTTAACCACTACAAGAATCTCTGTTTCAACTTCGCCGGCCATTCTTGCGACGAGCTTTATAGTTCTTGCAATGCATTTAGAGTCTTCCATTTACTTGGCAACAGTACTTCTCCGCCTTGTTGTTTTACTGGGTATGATACGATGAAGTTCATGAGCATGAACATTTTAGATTGTACGCACTATACTACTGTGATTAATACGGATAATTTGAAGGGTGTTGGACCTTTGGATTGGGTTTATGGAATAAAATTGAGTTTTAGTGTTCCTGATACTGGGTGTGATCGGTGCCAAATGTCCGGTGGAAGTTGTGGTTTTGATACTGAAACTCAGGCTATGCTCTGTCTTTGTTCTGTTTCTACGAATTCTACTAGGGAATGTGGTAACAGAACTTCTCTTTTCTTTCTATTTACCTGCATTAATAAAAAAAAATAGAGATATTCTGGATTGATCAGATTTCTTTTTATAATTTTGTTTTGATTTTCAGCTGGGGGAAGTCTTGCAGCAGGTGGCGGAAGGAGCTATTCTCCATGGAAATGGAAATATTGCAGCTTTTTTGCATTGGGTTTGAGTGTACTAACGAGTTTATGGTCATAATGTTCTCAGACTCAGTAGTGTTTTGTTTAAGCAGTCATTTTTTTTATTTTCTTGCTAGTTGTATTAGAAGTCATAATTTACCGGTTTTAGTTCTACTCTTCATTTTTTCTATGCCTCGATTCAATGACCATAATTTGTCAAAAAAGAAGGGAAAAATATCGAAGAACGCATATTGATGGTGCCAGTTTTGCATGTCAAATTATTTAACTAATTGACATATGTGTAAGAAAAAAGAGAGCCCATGGATTAGTACAGGTGCTAGAAACCAATTGTACTCGAGTCAATTTCTTTTGTATTTTAAAATTTTATAATTTAACTGGACCAATACAATATTATGTATGATTTATCAATTGCTTGCTTTGGTAATGTTAATTACCCTAAAAAATTGCTTGGTAATGTCTTTTTTAAAAAATAGTGGGATCAATATTAGGAATATAGGGATATTGTAGAAATTAGTAAAAATTGTAATGAGTAGTTTAGTATTCTGTTTTGAGAATTTTGTGTATAAATAGATTTTTTAGTGAATAATAAAATTTGAGAGAGTATTATGCAAATATCATTTTTAATATGGTATCAGAGTTATTATTCACTAAAAATGGTATTTGCATAATACTCTCTTAAATTTTATTATTCACTAAAACACCTATTTATACACAAAATTTTCAAAACAGAATACTAAACTACTCATTACATTTTTACTAATTTCTACAATACCCCTGTATTCCTAATATCTTCGAAGCATATGCAATAAAACAAATGAAGTTAACAAAATTTTATAAAAATAATTTGCAAATTCACTGTTTTGAAGAAAAAAATTGGAGAGTTCTATGAAAAAAAAAAAAAGATGGGAGTTAATTAAGAAAAATATCACACGACACGGAAATATGAATTCCCATATTAAAAATATGTTGTTGGAAAAAGCATGGTTAGAGTCCTCAACTAACTCCGTATATTGTCGACTTTTGCATCCAAAAGTGAGCATGGAAATATGAAACTAATATACTTCATCTTTTGATCATATAATAAATTTTAATTATGTAGTTTAATTGATCTATATTAAAGATGGTATGGGAAAGCAGAGATCCAAATGATCATGTTCCACCACGATTTTTCATTATTCCTCACATGCATAAACAAATAAACAAGATCCAAATCACAAGTCGGCGCGCACACGTCATGTTTGAAATGTATATATGATAATAATGGGGAAGTCCAATATGAACATGTGTGTTTGTTCATAATGTAATCGAAGTTATATATATATGTATCTTCCCCCATCAAACTTATCACAAATCTACTCTCTTCTCAGAAATAAACACATCCATTTCACCACCTCCATTAATTACTGTGCTATGGATTCATCAAGAATTACCCTCCGCCCCTTCAAGCTCTCCGACATTGGTGATTTCTTCGAATGGGCTAGTGACGAAAGAGTGACCCCAAATATCAGATGGGATCCCATAACTTCAATGGAACAAGCACGGGCTCATATTGAAAATGTAGCCATACCTCATCCTTGGTTTCAATCTATCTGCTTGGATGATCGGTCCATCGGATACATAGCCTTCTGGAGATATTCTGGAGACGACGATTGCAGGGCCAACATTGGATATGCAATAGGTGCAGACTATTGGGGGCTCGGAATAGCCAAAGTTGCATTGAGAACGGCATTGAGCAGAGTGTTCAAAGAGATTCCTGGGTTAGTGAGGATAGAAGCTGGTGCTTTGGTTGAGAATACAAGGTCTCAAAGAGCGCTCGAAAAGGTTGGATTTGAGAGAGAAGGATTGCTGAGGAAATATACAAAGTATCATGGTGAAGTTAGAGATTTTTACATCTTCAGTTTTCTTGCTACTGACAGCATTTTGTAATTAAGCATAAATATGATCTTTTTCCTAAATAAAATTATTCTACTATTATCTATTAATTGTAATATTGTCAAGAAATAAAAAATCTATTGATTGTAATAATATCTTATTGGAAGTTATATGCTTTGTTTTATAAATTTGTTGGATATCAAATTATTGATTTATTTTGTTTAACCAACTTATAAATATATGAAAATACCCTCAAGATGAAGTGGTACGAGTTTCGTTAAACCTATTTCACAGTGATTATTCTATAATTGCCTTTGCACAAATATATGAAAATATTATTACTATTTACGTGATAAGTACATTTACGTCACAGGCAATAGACCAGAACTCAAATCTTCCATCTAAATTTGAAAAAAAAAATAGGGGTAATTAAGATTGGGTCCTTGAGGTTTGTCCTAATAGAGTCGTAGGTCCTTCTATTTTGAAAATTGTATCAACGGGTCCCTAACTTTAGGTACTATAAAAATTAAAAACAACCAAACTAGAGCTCAAACCTGAGACCTTTAGCATGCTAGGCTACATGATAACCAACTACACCACAACACCTTTAGTGTGTTAGACTGACGTGATAGTATTTTATTGTGTAAAGCACAACCATTCACCTTTTATCAGTATAGCAATTATCTATTATTTCAATTAAGATTTTATTAAATAATTACATATTTATTTTTTTATCATCTTAGACAAATCTGAAAGTTAAAAGGAAAAGTTTAACTTTTCCGAAAAATTAAAAAGAGTTTACATAAAATTTAGTGTTTATTTAGAGAAATTAACAAAAATTAGAAAACTCATATTTTTTATTTGGAGAAATTAACAAAAATTAGAAAACTCATATTTTTTATTTGGAGAAATTAACAAAAATTATAAAACTCATATTTTTTATTTGGACAAATTAACAAAAATTAGAAAAATCATATTTTTTATGGTTAATTATTTTTGGGTCCCTGAGATTTGGTTTAATGTACTCTGGGGTCACTCTATTTTGGAAATTGTATCATTGAGGGTTCCTGAGATTTGGCCTAATGTACTCTGGGATCCCTCTATTTTGGAAATTGTATCATAGGGTCTCACAATAAATATTTCATTTCTTTGAATTAGAAATATGAGTTTTATAATTTTTGTTAGTTTCTCGAAATAAAAAGTATGAGTTTTCTAATTTTTGTTAATTTCTCCAAATAAACACTAAATTTTTTATAAACTCTTTTTAATTTTTCGGAAAAGTTAAAGTTTTCCTTCTAACCTTCAGACTTGTCTAGGATGATAAAAAAATAAATAATAATTATTTAATAAAATTTTAATTGAAATAATAAATAATTGTTATAGTGATAAAAGGTGAATGATTGTGCTTTACATAATAAAATATTATCACGTCAGTCTAACATACTGAAGGTGTTGTGGGCAGTTGGTTATCATGTAGCCTAACATTCTTAAAGTCTCAGGTTGGAGCCCCAATTTGGTTGTTCTTAATTTTTATAGTAAATGGGACCCACAGGTTTGATTTAATAATTAGGATAGTCTGATTCAAATAAACCAAAGGATAGTTTTGTCATTTTAAAAAAAAATTGTTGACTTTTCCGTTGACTAACGCCGTTTCTGGACAGAAGGATCTGAGAGTCTATTTTTTCAAAAGTTAGGGATCCGTTGATACAATTTCCAAAATAGAATGACCTACGAGTCTATTAGGCCAAATCTCAGAGACTCAATCGTAATTACCCAAAAAAATTATTATGAAGTTGTATTATTGACAAGTTCAACTTTCAATGACTTTTTTTTATTCCATTTTTTTACACCAGCAAAAACTCATTTTAAATATCAATACAAGAAAACTAAATTGCTCCCCTTGTTTGAAACAGACGAACAATGATATTGTATGGAAGTTTCTCCCTATTTATATAACCAAAGGCATCCTGCAAAGTGATCCCTTTGAGGTCATTGTGTTTGCTAATTACTAATTACAAGTATCCTTCAAGAGGTCATTGTGTTTGTATTACGAAGTTTGGGTTTGAAGGGTGAGTCAAAATGGATGAAAAGAAATAGTATTTTTTCTGTATCAGAGACAGAAAATAGAGCTACTTATACTGGAAAAGCTACACAAAAAGATAAAGTTCTGATTGAGAGCACCAGTTGTTGAATTTGGAGTCTTTAGATGTTACAACTACTATGTAAAAAAGAGATTTTGGATATATTTAATGTAATAAATTTAGTTATTTAATACAGCTATTTATTAATTGCTTTTTTTGGGAAAATTGAGTGAATAATAGTACTTTTCGTAAATTAGCTACAAATAGCACTAAAATATTGGATTTTTTTCTTTAAAAAAAACATTTAGCTATGGAACGATAAATAGATACGGATTAACTATGAAAGAGATACGAATAAACTATGAATAATTATAAAAGCGATTAGTTATAGATTAGCTACGAAAACAAGCTTACAAGATGCTCGGCAGAAAATTAGCTACGCCGTATGTCATTGCTAATAGTCGCAACTTCCTATGGAGAAAAGCGACTGGTCGCAACTCAAAATTAGCGAGCGGTCTCTTGCTACGACTGACTGTAGCTATTCTGTAGACAGTTTAGCTACAAACTAGCTAAGCAGTATATTCCTTTTTTATTTTGTAGTGTACCGAATATTTTATAAATCAAAATAATAATATATTAATAAATAACAAATATAAAATTTAGCAAAATACGTGTATAAACCAACACATAAATCCTAAATCAATCCCTTTTTCTTTTAAAAATAAAAAAGAGCTACTTTTGTATTTTATAGTGATGGTAATATATTTATTTTAGAAATTAGTTAAAAATAAAATATATATATATATAATAAAATATATATATATATATATATATATATA
>CANUEY010533924.1:0-11451 GCA_948099555.1 Croton setiger
GATATCTATTTTTAGGTTAAAATCAATATAAAAGGAAGATTTAAATAAGGAAAAAACACTTTTTTATGGTTGTTTAATTGCTTCAATGTACTTTTTCCATAATTAAAATTAAATTAAAATAATTCTATTATAAATTTAATTCTATTATAAATTCTATTATAAATAATTCTATTATTTATTTTTCTAGTTTAAATATATATATATATATTCAATTTCTCTCAAAAAAAAAAAAATTCAAATACATATTGTGGCACCTTTTTAGAAAACAAGCTCCTCTACTGGTTTTGATTCCGAACCGAAACATTAATTCGAGTTGGGTCGGTTTGATTACGGGTTAAAACCGAAACTCAACCTCCGAAAAATCTTCAGTTCATCTCAGACTCAAAGTTTCTCAATTTTTCAATTCTCATACAATTACAACCAACAAAATCATCTCAAACTCTCATTTTCAATAAGACTCGACAAAAAAAGTTTCAAAATCAACAACATAAGTTTCAATTATACAGAGCTAGAGTCAATTACCATCTCGAATTACAAATTAAATCTCTCATAAAGAAGAGAAACTACTGGGATGTCATTCATTAGCATAAAAAATATTATCAGAAAAAAAAGCCTTTCCTTGAAACCGCCAAAGACTTAGATGAGGAAGAAATCAAAGGTTTCTGATTTGAATCAAGTAACGCCTCAAGAATGCCGGAGAGGTAGCAAATCAGTATCATTGGAATTGATTCGTTGATTCGAATCAGTGCTGCTGAAGCAAATAGCAAATCAGTACCCTTGAGGCCGTCAAGAGGCAGCAAAAGAAGCAGAAGAAGAAGAAGAAGAAGAAGAAGAAGAGAGGTAGCAATTTTCAGCTTTTGTTCCGTTCGGTCGTGGTAGAAGATGGAGAAGAAGAGACTAGAGTGGAACTGAGGAAACATAAACGACGTAGTATAGGAATTTCGGGTTTGAACAAAAAGGTTCAGGTTCAATTCGAAAAACCGAAACTTCTATATTTGCCTTACCGAAACTAAACCGCATTGATCTAAAAACCGATCCTAACCAAACTGAAGTTTTTAGATTGGTTCAGTTTTTTGGTTTTGGGTCGTTTTTGCATACTTCTAAGCTCCTCGCCTTGTTTGTTTCAAATGCCTATTGCTTGAAAAATTTTCGACAAATACAATGGTAATGGTAGAGAAATTATTTCTTAGAAAGTGAAAAGAATATCGTTTAATTTATATCATAAATTTCCAAAAAGTTGAATTATTTAATAAAATATAATATTAAAATATCATAAATATCCCTAACTTAAATATTTTTAAATATAAAATAAGAATAAAAATCAAAATTATCTACAAATAGCTGGAGAAGTGCACTTCCTTCAGTTGGACAAGGAAAGTTACAATCTTTTTAATTATTGGAATTTTTTTTAATAAATCCAAAAATAATATTTAACTAATATGTTAAACTTGTTGACATTTTATTAAAGTTATAAAAAAATAACGTTCATCAAGTTGTCCTAAAAATTTTGCCATTTCATCAAAAAAAATATATTTACAACTCTAAAAAATTTGGGATAAAAAGAATTTAAAAAATAAATTGTAGGACATTTTCTTCTTTAAAAAAGGCCACAACGTGCATGAGCCAATTGTTCAAACCAGTCGGAACCGCTCCTTGAAACGAAATACAAACTGTGAACCAGCAATTTAAAAACTAAACCGTGAACCACTCATGCAGCTTTGATTCCAGTTCCTGTCTGTTTATTGAACCGTGAATCGTCTCCTCAGAAGGAGTCTTCTGACTTTCAATCAAGCTCTTCAAAGTCTAAGGTTACTCCTCAAACCCTCCAATCAATTTCGCATCCCCTTTTTTTTCAAATGCCCTAATTATCTCTTGAAACTTGGATATAAGAAATAAAAATGTAAATTCACGCCTAATATTTCGATCAATTCCCAAATAGCACTCGAACGTTTACAAGCGACTAATGACAACTCATGTTTTCATTTCTTAAGCAAAATGACAATCGGCTAATTTGGTTCGAGTGCGATTGTGAAAATTTGAGGTGTCAAATCGATTGTTTGCAAACGTTTGCGAGCATCAATTTGCTTGAGAAATGAAAACATGAGTCAAATTTTGTGAATTTATATATTAAGACAAATCAAAACCTTTTCTCCGTTCTTTTCCTTCTGGTTCTGGTGGTGCATATCCCACGTCAAAATACATACATACAACAGCCAACGTTAACCACCAAAGCAAAATGTTTCTATCTTTTTAACCTTTTCAATTGAGTGAACCAACAATTTAATTATATGGAGAATTGGTGATACATGTAAACTGTACCTGCCTGTGAACAACAAAACTCTCTCTGTCTAGCCAAAATTAGATCTCTTCATATGCATTTTCATCTTGAAGAAGTGATGCATCAAGAGGTAATGATGGGGTCCTCGAATAAAGTAAGCCTGTACTAACTGTTCCATCAGTCATCATCGACCGAACTATCTGGCAATGCAAACCAAAAAAATATAATAATAATTCAAAAACAGGATTCAAGTTGTAGGTGGAGAGGATTTAATCAGTTTCGTGGCATTTCAGGGAAGAAAAAAAAAGGATACCAATACCAGAACATGGACATTTTAGCAATATGCATTCAAGTACTACGCAACCAACCTTTTCTATTTCTTCAAGAAGCTGGGGATTGTCTCTTAGGTACTGTAATGCTCTGTCTCTTCCTTGTCCCAATCTTCTCAAAACACAAATGAAAAAACCTTAATGAGCCACGATATTTAAACAGTCTATAAGCGGAGGACTGTTAAACATAAGTGCATCAAGAAAATAATACTTTCAATGTTCCTAAATAAGTGTCCCAAACCAAGCAAAACGGAGTGGGAAGGTGGATGAGATAGTATGGTTTACTCAAAACTTAACCATAAAAGTATATTCCTTCATGGAGACAGAACTCAAGTTCAGATTAGAAAAGAAGGTAGAGTTACTAAGGAACACAAATGAACTGATAAAGGAAACACGAGCCTTCAGGAGAAAGAATATAAGGTCTTGAAAAGCTGAGAATTATGCAAAGGTTTAATATAGGATTTATTGCAGAAATTGAGTCTCTAAAGAGTCTTATACTTTGTGGTTGGTGGGAATAAATAGTAGTTGGTCTAGTATTCAACTATGTAAAATTGTTAATCTAAGGAACTGTTTTGTAGTTTCGAGCTTAGATGAGAAACTTCAATTTGCTAATAGTCCAGACCTTGAAAAACCGGGAGAAAGGAAAAAAAGGGAAGGAGAAGATAAAAAAAAAAACAAAACTAAAAAAAAGGAAAAGTTTAGTTCAAGAGTGCAGAAAACTGATGCTTAGAATCATTTTTCGGTATAGATTGTTCTCAATGTTTATTGCCAAAGATCAACCATCCCAAAATGGTAAATATAAACTTGTGATTAAAGAAGAAGCGTAATAAGGCTAATATTAATATGAAAAACCATAATACATGTCCAATAGCCAACCTTTGGTCTCCATAACTATACCAAGATCCCTTCTTCACCACAACATCCATTATTTCAGCACAATCCAGAACACAACCCTGTATAGTAAATAAAAGTTAAAAAGGATACTGTTTCTTTCACGATAACAAGGAATGTCATTATCAGATTGTAATACTAACCAGATGACTCACTCCCTCGCCAAATATAATTTCAAACTCGGCTTGCTTATATGGCCTTGATACCTACCACAACAGTAGATGAAAATAATATTTTCCATATATTGATTAATTATTATAAACAAATAGAAAGCTAAAACGTGAACATAAAAGCTAACTTGTAAAAGATTTGAGAAATGACAGTAATTTTAACATTGGATTTCATTACTGCTTAGGAATAATGAATCAAGCCGAAGTACCAAACTGAGCTTTGACTACTTTGTTCTTTTATCAAATGAACCTTGATAAGCATAGCAACTTCAAGCTTGAGCTAGGCTCATGTATTAGAATAGCCTAAAAGTCAAGTTCAAACTTGTTCTGTTTGTGAAACAACTCGCTTGAGCCTAGTTTTAGTTAAATGAGCCCTTGTACTAATCCCAACAACTTGGGTTCATTTACAGCACTCTTAACACACAATTAAAGTTTTAGAAATCTACCACAACCTGATTTGGAGTAGTCAATAATACAATAAAAACATCTAGACATGAAAATGTAAGAAGAATGGAAGACGCATGATTTCAATATTTTCATAGTTCCCTAAATAAAGTCAAAGGTTAAGGTAGCAATTTGTGAGTAAAAAAAAAAAAAGATATGGTAAAAAAAGGTTGAAATTTCATTATTGTATGGCAGTGCTCAATTCTAGTTCTTACATACCTTACTTTTCTGCACTCTTACACGAACCCGAAGCCCTACATCTTCATCTCCTTTGACCTACAATGACAAAAAATTCTGCATGGTAAGAAATTACTAAATAAATAACATGGCATTACAGAGAGCACAAAAGAAACGTAGCTAATCATGCTTCTTAAAAAGATATGAACTATCATGCTTCTGAGTTCTTAAACAGATATGAACTATCATGCTCCTTTGTTCTTATCAGCAATTATTTACTTACAGACTTTATCTTCCCAGTAGAACGTATTTCAAGACGAACGGAGGCAAAGAATTTTAAAGCAATTCCTCCACTTGTCACTTCTGGATTCCCATAATATACACCAATCTAACAAATCCAGAAGAACAAAGTTATGGGAATAAAAACCAGAGATATATAGAAGTTAAAAATGGAAGCGAAGGATTTGTTGCTGTTGTGAATTTGAATCTTCACTCATACAATCTACCTATTAAAATACCAGACATAACTAATGAAGAGTACCTTATATCTTATTTGATTGAGGAAAATCAGAGTGCAGCCTGCTTTTGAAGCATTTCCTGACATTTTACGTAGAGCCTGACTCATAAGACGTGCTTGCAAACCCATTTGCTGCATCCCAATCTCACCCTATAGATGAAAAGAGAGAAAGCAGTAAAAAATGTGTTAGAACATTGCCTGTAATGCAAAGTGCTGAAGTGACTACAAACTGCAAAAGATGATAGCACACTTCAATTTCTGCCCGTGGGGTGAGAGCTGATACAGAATCAACACAAATAAGATCTACAGCACCAGACCTGCACATACGATCTGCAACTGAAATAAGAAAGCACAATAAGACTTCGTACAAAGGCAAGTATTCATATTTTATAAGCACCAAACTCATTGCATTCCATGTTTTTGCCAGTTGTCAAGGCAATTTTCAACTAAGTAACAAAAGAAATAATGTTATACTGTAGAATGTTATATTACTTTCAAGTGCCATCTCGCCATTATCAGGTTGGCAGACAATCAAATTTTCTACATCAACTCCTAGGGCTTTTGAATATGCCGGATCAAAAGCATGCTCTGCATCAACAAGCATTGCATTGCCACCAAGCTTCTGCACATTTAGCATAGGAAAGTTCCATTTTATTCCTTAATGGTTGGTTTAGAAGAGGGGAAAATAAAGGATGAAAATGTTTTAAAAAACTCAAAATGCATTGTTTGGAGTGGAGTAAAACATTCAGGTGAGAGAGTAAAATAATTTTTTTTTACACCCAGTAACTTTCCTCACAAAATGGAGTGAAAATAAATCAAGTAGGTGTAAAGTTACTATTGGAATAAAATAATAAAAATAAATATATTTCACCCCAATTTTATCCCAATCCAAAAAAAGGAAGTAACATAAAGAAGTAAAATTAATAGTACTGTTTTACCTCCATCATTTTACATCCTCCCCTATTTTACATCCCCATCTCCCCAAACACAACATAACAGAATACACGTTTATACAAAATTATACAACAAACCAAAAAAAAACAAAAATTGAGAATAAAAAATCAGACAATGCAGAACCTGAACTTCTGCAATTGCATGGAGAGCCAGGGTGGTCTTGCCACTACTCTCTGGTCCAAATATCTGCAACAAAAAAAAAAAAAAAAAAGGTGGTAATTTAGACAGAAATTCTACTGGCTAGCAAAATTACAATAAAGTGATTCTATTATAAGAAGTTCATAACCGCATAACAATTTCAGATGGATTGAGTATGTTAAAAACCAAAACCTGCATAAATCATAAACTTTCTCAATTTAAAATCCACTTGTAAATTGCAATGCATTTTCTAGAAAGCTTATTTGAACAAGATGATTTCTCATTGATTAAGAACAAGATGCTTTCATCCTTCAGAAAATTTTGGCTTTCCCCTCAATCAAACAATAACGGTAGCAGAACAGATAAAATTACTAATTTCAACAGCATGGACCAAAGAGCATGTTGCGACCAACCATAAGTCGTTTCCCATTATTCAACCAAATAGAGTTCTTCTGGCTTCTTTAAGGAATTTTGCTTCTTTAGCTGATAGTTTATGGTACTCAAGGTTGTGACGTTCTCATTTCTCTTGTTCTAAGTAAGTTACAAGCTTCTTCCAGTAAGGATTCTCTGACCTTCTCAATTCATATTTCTGGATAGACTTTCAGTATATTTCACAATGAAATAGCAGCATAAAGCTTAACCATTTAAAGATAATTTATCACAAAAATCTAACCATTTTGGGCAAGGGTATAAGATGCTAGAGCAACTAAAGCCTGCTGTGGATAATCTCAAGAATGATAGTTACTATCCAAGAAGAGACTTAGAATTTTTGTAAAGGAACGTAAAATTAGTAATGAAGCTTGGGTGATAGTTCTTTAAGGAACTCCAAGAGGTGGTTGAGAAACTTAAAGACCATGTGCTTTGAGATGTAACTTTAGTATTTTGAGAAAGATGTGTCAAAGTAAATAAATAAAAAATAAAAAATCCAGCAACAAGCCAGGGAGAATTGTCAAACTCTCTAAGCAAGTGACATCTTATTGTGAGTATATTCTAGTTTTGCGATATTTTAGGAAGAAGTATTTCCAAATTAGTATATGTCAATCAGACCATTTGTGAGCTTAAGCAGAAGGTATGGTCTTTTGAGTATTAAAGTAGTCTTAGCGTATATTAGATTGAGATTTGAGATAAAGATAGATGTTGTTACATAATAAAGAGAGCGATGGTTTTAAAACACTTCAATACAGTAACTAGATCACTATATATGTTCTAAAGAAATGAATAAATTGCTGCGCATTGACATTCATTTTACAGAATCTGGTGCATCTTTGTCCTTTAAAAATTAACAAACATATAAAAAAAGGGACTTAATAGTTACAAACGTGAGTTAATGTATGTATTCTCTACTGTTTCGAAATGCAATAGAATTGATTCTCTTTTCATCAAGGAAAGGATCCCTTCCTTCTTGTGTGTCCATATCTGAACTAGATTGTTTTCATCTTTCTTTCAGAGGTCAATTGAGCAGTTGCCATTGTTTATCAAGTAAACATGTTACTCTTGCTGAACTTTCTATAATACATCAATCAGGGAGCTCTAGGTCTTAAAAAAATATAACATTGCTACTTTGCTCACTCATTAGGTTCAACAGCCACATTAGGTAGAAAATAAATTATGAAGCAATCAAATGAGTCATGGCATGTTTACCTTCACAAGAAGACCAAAGATACAAGATGCAAGTATAGGAAACCTCTAAAAACTAAAAAATAAAGATAAACAAGAAGAAGATCAATACCTCGACAATTCTTCCTTTGGGAAGGCCGCCACCTAAAGCGAAATCTAGTGTCAAACAGCCACTGGGAAAAGTCTCACTGCAAGACATATATTAAACATTGAAGTTCTGTTAAGAAAGGATGTGACAGTGAAATGGTCCCTCCACACGGCTAAAAAAAAAGCAAATTTGTGTACGTTCCATTTCATTTTACAGTTCTATATAGCAGAGACTCCATTTTCCAAGGATGGAATAGCAGCCCAAGGGTTGAACAAAAAAGAAAAAAAATAGATAAAGAGTACTATGCTACAACAAGAATACTTACACTAATGCTCCACCGGCACTTCCTAATCTTGTAACACTTCCTTTTCCAAAGGAGTTATTTATATCATTCATTGCTGCTTCCAAAGCTTTTTGCTGTGAGAAAAAGATATGCTTATGAATAATCATGTCAAAAATCAATCATCGACTTGGCTGAGAAAACATGTCATTTAGAATCATGTATAGTACTTAGCATCACGCATAAAAGAGAAACTGATACAAAATTCACATAACTTCCACCAACAATTACAATCCTATAAGCTTGACCATAAAATGTTTAAAAATGCAGGCATAAACTTTCAATCTTCATTATTTAGACTAATTGTACTGAAATTGAGTCTATTCTGTGTTTTCTTTTACAATTCCTGAAACATCATGCCAACTCCAGTAATATACAAGTGTTCCAATATGCAACTCTAACATCTACCAAGAAACAAAATTTACCCAAATTCCACAATGTCATATGAAATGGGAAAAGAACAACAGAACCCACAAAAGCAGTAGAAATAGAAATATGAAAAATACCCGGTCGAGGAATCGAGAATCGGAATCAGGGGAGAGAGAGCCATTATTGAGTTTGGGTTCGAACTCGCAGCGAATTTCGTGAGACTGCTTTCTAATGGCGGAAACTTGAGAGGCTCTGGCTTTGAAACTGAAAGGGTGACGCAGAGGGAACGGAAATCGAAGAGATGAGTTTGCCTTTAGAGGTAGGACTAATGAATCCATTCAAGTGTTACACAGGTGAAGAGCGAAGAGTGAAGAAGAAGAGAGTGAAACAGTACTGTGTAAGTATTAGGAAGTGAAAAACATGCAATTTTGCAACCGAGGTGGCTCAGTGAGGCGCGGGTTTTCTTTGTTGCAATTTTTTCCCCTTGTTTCAACACAACATATTTATTGTACTATTTATTTATTTTAGCAGGGAATAAAGGATAATTGTATTTTTAGTTCTTAAACTTTTGTAACTTTGCAATTTCATAATTGTATTAACGTTCCAAATTAAGAAATTTAAGATTAAGTTTAAATTCAATAGATTTAATAGTTGCCCCTTCAATTAATCATTTGTTTTTTTAGATGATGCTCTTTATTTTTATAAGGCAACTCTAGTAGATGCTTTTATGATTCAATATTGCTTGGCGTTGTATTAAATGGCGTCGGAGTAGCAGGTAGTGTTTTCATTGAATACTTCTCCTGAGGTTCAGAAGGAAATTAACAAATTGCTAGACTTAAGTTACTTGCCCTTTTGATCGCTACCTTGGCTTGTCTTTGGTTATAGGAAGGAATAAAAAGGAAGTGTTTAAATATGTTGTTGATAAGGTATGGAAGATGTGATATGTGTGGAAAGGTTCTATGTTGTCTCAAGTGAGAAAGGAGGTACTTTGATACAGACAATTCCAAATTATTTGATGTCTATGTTTCTTTTACCATGGTTCATTTGTGAGAAGTTGGAGAAGCTAATGAATGTTTTTGGTGGCATAATAATGTGGATTCTGAGTTGGGCATTCATTGGTCGTTGCAAAAAGAATATAACTCATACTAAGGAATAAGGTGGTCTTGGGTTCCGGATGATTCAACAATTTAATGAAGCTCCTTTAGCTAAACAGGGTTGGTAGTTTTTACAAGCTCCTAATTCTTTAGTTGCCCGGTTATTCAAGACCATTTATTTCCAAATTCAGTTTTTTTTTTCTTTTTTGGAAAAGGAGAAAGCTAATCAGTGTGGCTCAATGTGTTGGAGGATTTAAAGGGCTTACAAGACAAGGTGATAGAAAAGTGATGAAGATTGATTTGTATTTTACAAAAAAAATCGGTGACAAAACGTTTTAGAGCGCGCGTTGCCGAAATAGTCGATTTTAAAAATATTTTAGAGTTCTCACCAGATTTCAGGACATCAATTTTAATTTTTTCAAAAATGACTCCGTTTTTAATTTTGAAAAGACACTTGGTCAAATTTCAGAGTGCTGGATAAGAGAATTGGGTACGACGTTTTAAGTTTCATTTAAATCGCCCCTACAAAATCAGCCTCTTAGATTTGTTTAATCTCCAAAATTTAAGTAAATTTTATTTATTGAGAAAAAGTCATTTCGTGATTAAGCTAATGATATTTCTAATTGACGATTTTTAGGTCATTTGCATAAACACATTTATTTATTGAAAGCGGTAAATTGTGAAAATTAATTTATGAGAAAATCACATCATTCATTCCTAAATCTAATTATTCTTTCTCATTTGGAGAAAATATTTACAAAAGGTTCTAAGTAATTACATTCTACTCTTTTAGTCCCCCAAATTAATTATTGAAACCCCAAAGATACTCCAAAATGCATAAATTAAACATTTGAAGCAAGTATGCAGAACTACAGAAAAGTCCTTTAGGTTAGGGAAAATTACAAAAAGGTCCTTGAACTTTTAAAAATTTACTAAACTGTCCTAAAACATACAAAACTCTAAACAATCCACAATGTATGCATAATTACCTCAACAGTCCTTTACATTTATTAAAATTATAAAACGGGACCTGAACATACAAAATTATAAAATGGTCCCTAAACATGCAAATTTGTTACATTAGTCCTTAAACATGCCAAACTGCTTAAACACACCCTGCATGCATCAAATTACCCAAACAGCCCATATAATGCAAAAGGGGTAATTACTTTTGGGTCCCTGAGGTTTGGCGCAACGAACTCGTAGGTCCCTCTATTTTGGAAATTATATCATCGGGTTCCTAACTTTTGAAATATTATACTCTCAGGTCCTTCCATCCAATTTTGCCGTTAGTCAACGAAAAAGTCAACGTTTTTTTTTCAAAATGACCAAATTACCCTTTGGTTTATTTGAATCGAACCATGGTTTATTTGAATCAGACCTGTGGGTCCCACTCACTATAAAAATAAAAAAATGATAGCAAAGAGATTCAAACCTGAGAACTATGATATATAAAGCAATATAATGACCAATTGCACCCCAACACTTTAGTGTCTTAACTTGACCTGATAATATTTTATTGTGTAAAGCACAACCACTCACATTTTATCACTATAGCAATTATCTATTATTTCAATTAAGAATTTTATTAAATAATTACATATTTATTTTTTAATCATTCTACACAAATCGGAAGGTTAGAAGCAAAATTTTAAATTTTCCGAAAAATTAAAAAGAGTTTACAGAAAATTTAGTGTTTATTTTGAGAAATTAACAAAAATTAGAAAACTCATACTTTTATTTGGATAAATTAACAAAAATTAGAAAACTCATATTTTTTTAGGGGTAATTATTTTTGGGTTTAGGGTTGGTTTAATGTACTTTGGGGTCTCTGAGGTTTAGCCTAATGTACTCTAGGGTCCCTGAGGTTTAGCCTAATGTACTCTGGGGTCCCTTTATTTTGAAAATTGTATCATCGGGTCTCACAATAAATATTTCATTTTCTTGACTAAAAAATATGAGTTTTCTAATTTTTGTTAATTTATCCAAATAAAAGTATGAGTTTTATAATTTTTGTTAATTTCTCAAAATAAACACTAAATTTT